>CABHPP010167414.1:0-49073 GCA_902168425.1 Peromyscus attwateri
TCTCTCTCTCTCTCTCTCTCTCTCTCTCTCTCTCTCTCTCTCTCTCTGCCTGTGGATCAGGATGTAGCTCTCAGCTACTGCTCCAATGCCATGCATGCCACCACGCTCCCTGCTACGATGATCAGGGACTAAACTTCTGACACTGTAAGCAAGCCCCCAATTAAACGCTTTCTTTTATAATAGTTGCTTTGGTCCTGGTGTCTCTTCACAGCAATGGAACAGAGACACTAAGACAGCACATTTTTGTAATTTTCATTGTTGACATCACTCACTCGCTTGGTTAACTTTATGTCTGGTTTTGTTGTGATTATTGCTGGTGTTGTTTGTTTGTTGGGGCTTTCTTTTTCTTTTTGTTTTCCTATTGTGAATTGGATTACTTTGTTGATTTCTTTCCCAACAGTTTCATCACTGGGGTATAAAACAGCTAGCCATTTTTGTATGTTGATTTTATATCCTGGGATTTTTATGTCCTGCTGGTTTTATATCTTTATCAATTATAACAGTATTTTGGGTAGAATCTTCAGGTTTTTCCACACATAAAATCAAGCTATGTGCGAACACAGATGATCTGATCTCTTTTCCTAGCCAGATGTCCTTTATTTGTTTGTCTTACCTTTTTGCTGTGACTAAGACTTCTAATATCAGATCAAGTGTGTGCAGTGAAAGTGGACATCCTTGTCTTCTTTCTGATCTGAGAGGAAATGACTTCAGCTTTTCCTCATTCAGTATGTTGTGGGCAGTGGGTTTGTCATCTAGAATTCTTATTATGCTTACCTTAATGTTTTTAAGTGACTCATTCCTGAGGGGACTAATCTGGTTTTAGGAGAACTTAATTAATTCCTTGTGAGGTTAGATCAGCATGACCTAATCCATTTCCACAGGGCCCACCTTTTAAAGAGTCTACCACCTTAATACTACCTTGCTGGTAACCAAGGTTCCAGAATATGAAATAAGTAGGGGGCAAGCCTTATTCAAACCAAAGCACCAATGTTCACAACAACATTCTTCACATTGCTAAAAGGCAAAAACAGTTTGTGTCCATCAACAGATTTATTTTATCATTTTACCACATACAAAAAGGATATGTGATACAACTTGATGATACAACTAAAATCTTAATTTTTATTATAGGAAATCAATGCTCATATTTGAAACTAAAATTAAAAAAACTATACCACATAATGCATGCATATATATGTGTATATATATATATATAAAACTCATGTGCAATCTTACTATTTAAAGTAACTGTCACCTAGAGTTGCAACAGATTTCTATGTATTTATACCACTACATGCATGTTTTTTTTCTCTAGACAATAGTGCATGCATGTCTCATATTAGCATACATAGTTATAGCACATTCACCGAAGGAGGTGCCGTACTTTGTGTGGGTTGCAGACTCTACGACTGAGTTACATTTCAGCTCTCACATGTTAGTCACTAAGTATGTGTCACTTTTACTTCTCAGCAGCCACATGTGTGCAAGTTTTGAAATCACCACAATCGTCTCCATGGGCCTCATTCTTCCTAGCCCTGTAGGTAGGGTTTAGGGCAAGGATCAGAGTCATGTCCCGGGATAAGAAGACGTTGATCTCTTCTGAGAAAGGGGCCATGGGACTTAAGGCCAGTGGTGCTCCCAATGAGAAACCACGCAGAGTGTGAATTCCAGAAATCCTTCTCCAACTGATATCCCCAAGCAACCTTGGGTTTCAGAAGCCAGCGTTCTGAGATAATTATTAATTGCTGGGGATTGTGGAAACAAAGGCAGGAGACATCTATATTCAGGTTTGCAATTTTCAGTAGTAGGTGGAATTTGCTTTAGATAGAGGTAATTAACCAGGCCTGAACCACTCACTGCATTTCAGGATACAGTCAACCTGTTCACTGTAGCCGTGATACTAAACATTACATCATTCGTACTGTGAACCTAAGCAAGTCCCAAGGAAATTTCTTTCTACTTATTCTCAAATTTTGTGTCCTTATATACATACACAGATAAGGGCTGGCGAGAGCAGATGGCCTGTGGACATGTCTGTGGGGAACTGCCTTGATAGTTAATTGACCCAATCCACTATGGGGTAGCAGGACATCGTTCCTTAGGCTGGACCCTAAACTGTATGCGTGAAGAAAGCTGATAAGCAAGCAAGTGGCCTAGGTGCATTCTCTTTTGACAGTGTCTGTGATACTTCAAATTCCTGCCTTGACTTCTCCAAAATGATGAACTGTAACCTGGAATCCTCAGCCAAATGAACCCTTTTCTTCTCTTTGCTGCTTGCTGACAGGGTGTTTGTCACAAGCGAAGTGAAAGTAGGTCACCCACTGTCCTAGTCACTGTTCTAGTGCTGTGAAGAGACACCATGACCACGGCAGCTTTTATAAAGGAAAACATTGAACTGGGGCTGGCTTACAGTTTCAGAGGTTTAGTCCATTATCATCATGGCAGGGAGCATGGTGGTGCGCAGGCAGACGTGGCGCTGGAGAAGGAGCTGAGAGCTGCATCCTGATTTGCTGGCCAAGAGAGAGAAAGAGACTCTGGGCTTGGCGTGGGCTTTTGAAACCTTGAAGCCCACTCCCAGTGACACATTTCCTCTAACAAGACCACACCTCCTAATCCTTTCAAATAGGGCCACTCCCTAGTGACCACACATTCAAATCTCTGAGCCTATGGGGGCCATTCTCATCCAAACCTCTGCTCTGAACTCTTGGATGGTCATACTG
The DNA here is from genome assembly GCA_902168425.1 of Peromyscus attwateri. Classification (NCBI taxonomy): domain Eukaryota; kingdom Metazoa; phylum Chordata; class Mammalia; order Rodentia; family Cricetidae; genus Peromyscus; species Peromyscus attwateri. The sequence goes on from CABHPP010167414.1 coordinate 2,721, forward strand.
CTTCACAGACAGGAAAAAATGTATATGCAGTTTCACACCTTTCATGCTAACCCAGCTTTTAAAAAAGATGAATAGGGCTGAACACTCACTCACTCAAGGATAATGCTTCACCTCTGTATAAGGAGACAGAACTGCTGGCTGGGGAGGCAGGGAGGTGAACAAAGACATTGGAAACTGGGCCCAAGTCTTAGTTGCCCCCTCCATTAGTGAACACTAATATAACTAGAAAATTAGATTCCCCTAGTTTACTGAGACATTAGGGGGAGTCAAACTGTGTTGTTTCCCACCATGGTGTTCATGATACACACAATGAGAAGAAACTGAATTTGGCTGGTCACCCAGAACCTTCTTGAGTCCTGCAAGCTTCCTAACAGCTGGAAGGGCTCTAACCACACAGGGAAGGGGATTGCATCTTAGTTGAGTGGTCATGTCACTGCATCAGAATGTGGCTGTGGTGGGTCTCTTAGGAACAGTCTTACAGCTGGACAGGGGTAGCGCACACCTTTAATCCCAGCATGGAGGTGGGCAGAGGCAGTCAGTCTCTGAGTCTGAGGCCACTACAGCCAGGTCTACATAGAGAGTTCCAGGACAGCCAGGGCTAGAGAGAGAAGCCCTGTCTCGGGGTGGAGGCGGCAGCGGGGGGTGGGAGTGGGGGGTGGTTCCTTTTATCTGTATACATGGACAATGAACTGACTAGCCATCCTGGATTCATTATCTCTACACCACAGTACCAGCAAAGAACCAGGGCTTACCACTTCCTCTGTTTTTATAGAACTTTCCTAAGATTTGCAGGTTGACCCTAACTACAGAACAACTGGTTCTTCTGTCTGGAAAGATGACCCCAGATGATACTGTGCTTCCTGCATTCATCAAATGCCATGCATCTAAACACAAGCAAATAGAGAAAGTGAAATGAACTGGTCTGTCCAAGGGCCTTCCACAGCTACAGGAAGAATGTTATGTGTTCTCTTTGTATTCAGAGCCTACAGGGTAACTCAGCAGCAGATAAATAACACATCTTTAATCTCACTGTGGTTTCTTGTGAGAGGTCTTGGGGGGAGCGGAGCAAGCAAGTCTTCCTTGCCCAGACTCGAATCCAACTGTATCCATTCAATCCACACTGCTGTGAGCACACAGAAAGTAGTCAGGCATCTGAGGCACGATGGGGGAAGCTTCCCTGCCGCATCTGCATGAGGAAAAGCATCACGGAAGAGAAAAACAGCAAAGCTAGAGTCCTGAAGTGACTGACTTCTAGATCTACAACGTTTAGGGTCTTTCTCCTTTCATAATCGTTCCATATAATGATGCCCAAAACAATCTTGGTTGGTTGGTTGGTTGGTTTCCTGGTTTTGTTTTTGAAAGAGCCTCTTGTTGCCCAGGATGGCCCTGATCTTTCTCACAGCTCAGGATGATCTTGAACTCCTGATCTTCCTGCTTCTACCTCCCAGGTGCTGGGATTGCTGTGCGCACCCCCATACCCAACTGACCCCCAGAATATTTATCCTCTTTGTCAATTTTCATTTTTCAAACTAAGCTGACCTTTTGGTCAAAAGTTCATATGTGTATTGAGGCAAGCATTCTATCACAGGTATTAGAAAAATAATATTTTTAAGCATCTTATTATTTACAGACCACTGAACCAAAAGTACATATAGTAATAAGATCTAGGACTTTCAGCCGGGCGGTGGTGGCGCACGCCTTTAATCCCAGCACTTGGGAGGCAGAGGCAGGCGGATCTTTGTGAGTTCGAGGCCAGCCTGGTCTACAGATCGAGATCCAGGAAAGGCGCAAAGCTACACAGAGAAACCCTGTCTCGAAAAACCAAAAAAAAAAAAAAAAAAAAAAAGATCTAGGACTTTCTATAAATTACCTAATTAGTAGTAGTCGTCACATGTTCTAATGCATGTCCAAATAAAATGGAATAGCAACTGTACTTGTATGTATGAATATATATTTAACATATATATTGTATTTCCTGGAACTCTTTTTTTTAATCAGAAAACTGAGATTTAGAAAGGAAATTATGTTTAAGTAGAGAGCAAGTATCAGTCATCCATCCTAGAGTATGCTATATTTGGACTTTGGGGGAAAGTGCTTATTTTTCTAGCAAATTTGGAAATCATTTCTTAAACCAGTTTTAGTCAAGAGGAAAGGTTTTCTGATTATGCTTTGGTGAGCAGTCGTCTTGAGAGGGATAAGCCTTCCATGTATTTTATTGACCTAGCCTTTGCAACATCCTCAGCATGAATCAGTCCCACTATTATAGGTCTTTTAAAAGAACATAAAGATGGATTTGATGCATTAAGAAACAATAAAGATTATACAAACTAGTCAATCAAAAAGTGCAAATGTGCTTTGCCAAATGTCAATGGTTGACCGACATTTTCAGGATACACAGATCTTACAGGGATGTGATCTTTATTGGAGCCAGTTCTGCTCAGGGTGAACTGGAGTCCTTTCTGTTGACTCTAGACCACATAGGACTGCCCCCCCCCCACACACACACCCAGGCACGCGCACTGTGTTTCATGTTACCCATTGCTTAGCACCATGGTCTTTGTGTGCAGTGAAATGCAAACCATCAGCACTAGAAAAACAAAACAAAAATCTCCATCACATCCGGTCATGTTCACTGCCAGCACTTTCAGTATATTTGCATTATTCCTTCCTTGCCTCTTTTCCCCACAAGAATGGGACTATAGTGAGACACATGTCTTAGGAATAAAAGTTGAGGATGCACACACACACACAAAAACAATCTCAGTTATTCAGACACATAACATATTAATGCAATGTTTAAAAATTAAAATCTAGTGCCAAAGGTTCATGATGAATGGTATCTTAAAACTTAAATGTTTTTAGATTGATGTTTTATTTTATATGTATGAGTGTTTTGCCTACCTATACACATATATACCACATGTGTGCCTGATGCCCATGGAGGCCAGGAGAGAGTACTGGATCCCCTGCAACTGGAGTTACAGATGGTTGCAAACCATGTGGGGTCTGGGGACTGAACTCAGATCCTTTCCAAGATGGCTAACTGCTTTGCCATCTCTACACACACACACACACACACACACACACACACACACACTCACACAAATTTTAAATAATGAGATCTAACTTTCATAGCCTTCCCTCATGTCCTCAACTTCAATCTCAGCTCTGGCCCATGAAACTTTGTCTAAAAAAAATGAGCAATCGGCTGGCTTATTTTTCTGTACAGTTGCCAGCATTCCGAGAGGTAGAGGCAGGAGGATTGCTTGAACTTATGAGTTCAGAGTCAAATGGGCAACATAGTGAGCCCTTGTCTCAAAGCAAACACAAAACAACCAATTCATTAATGTTTGCTGTAACTCACCATTAAAACCAGTTAGAGCTGGCTCTTCCCGTTGTGGAGGGTTATTAGTTATTGATTTAATTTCTGTAACAGATGGAGGCCTATTCCCGCTACATTCTCCCCTTTGTGGGAGTTTGGTGGATGACATTTTTCAAGGAATTGGTCCTTTTCACTTACAGCATTAATTTTTTGAGCAAAGTGTTATTCATATATTCCTTTTTTTATTCTTTGATAGCCTTAGAATCCAGAGTGGCGTCTCCTTCATTTCTAATCTTTGTGCATTTGCCTCTCCCACCCCTGCCCGTGCACCTGTGCGTGTGTCAAATCCATGACCTCAGACATGCTAAGCGTGCACTCTACATTGAGCCGCGTCTTCAGTCTTTTCTGATGTTAGAAAATTGTGCGTAGCCGGGCGGTGGTGGGCACATGCCTTTAATTCTAGCACTTGGGAGGCAGAGGCAGGTGGATCTCAATGAGTTCGAGGCCAGCCTGGTCTACAAAGAGAGTTCCAGGCCAGCCAAGATTTTTTCACAAAAAAAACCCTTCTTTAAAAAAAAAAAAAACTGTGCCTTCTCTTTATTTTTCCTAAGCTTTCAAAGAATCAATCATCTTTTGCTTTTGTAGATTTTCCTGTATTTTCCATTTTCAATCTAATTGGCCTCTCTCTACTCTTGGTTTTACTCCCCCCCATATTATTTTGGAATTAATATGCTTTCTTTTCCTAGTTTTGAAGGTTGGTGCATATTCTTTACAATGAGTCTTCCTTCTTTTTCTACTATCTGTATTAGTTTTTGCTGCAGCTCACAAATTATGATATATTTTGCATTTTTCTATGGGTCAGTGTGGTTTTTCTTTTTCTTTTCTTGCTCTTTTCTTTTCCTTCCTTTTTCTTTTCTTTTGAGACACTGTTTCTCTGTGTAGTACTGGCTGTCCTGGAATTCTCTATGTAGACCAGGCTGGCCTTGAACTCAGAGAGCCACCTTCCTCTACCTCCCAAGTGCTAGGAATTGAAGGCATGGCCTGTGTTTTTCTTTTTAAAGTCTGTGCTCTACCGCAGAACTACAGCCATCCTATGAGTACAGTGTTTGAAAATCACATCTCATGATCACCTCCCGCCACACACAAACCAACGCCCCTTCTTGCCATTCTCCCTGTACCTGCCGTGAACAAACACTCTGAACTCCTTCTGTTTCTCTGTCTGTAATATCTTGTCATAGAATTAGACTGGAACCAAGGGTGTTTTGTTTCCTTTTGGTTGCTGCTGTTTTTCCTGACGCTGTCTTACTATAGCCCAGGTTAGTCTTAAACTCAAAATCCTCTTGCCTCTTCCTTCTAGGGCAGTGGTTCTCAACCTTCCTAATGCTGCGACCCTTTAACACAGTAATTCCTCACAGTGTAGTGACCACCAACCATAAAATCATTTTTGTTGCTACTTCATAACTGTAATTTTGCTGCTGTTATGAATCATAGTGTAAATGTCTGATATGCAGCACCTTCCACCCCCAAGGGGTTTCAACCCACAGATTGAGAATCACTGTTCTAGGAGATTCCAGGAACACATTACAATGTTAAGTCTCTCTTCTTTTTTATAGCTTCCGTCCTTCACTAGGTATCCACCCCAGAAGAGCTAACAATTAGTGCGAAGAAGTGTATTTGCACAGATCTAAGCAGTAAACTAGAAGGGACCACATCCATTTTGAACACTGCCAGGCATATCCAACTGGCTGCCATGAGTCACCTACAGAATAAAATATTTATGAATGAAGTCCATGTCATATCATAAACTTACTTAAAGCATTATGGGGAGAGGGGTTTCTGGGTTTGTTTGTTTTTTGTTTTGTTTTGTTTGTTTTGTTTTTTGGTTTTTTGTTTTGTTTTGTTTTTGTTTTTTGGTTCTTCAGTGTGAATTTTGTAGATGGTAATGTCATTTTGAAATGTCAAAAGGTGGGTGGGACATGCCTGACTCTTCACTCACAAGGCTGTGTTGTGGATTCTTTCCCCAAGTCCCCTCTGACATCACCAAAGGCTCTCAGTGCTTCTGATGCATTTTGGTTTTGTTTTTGGTGATTAAAGATTTTCGTCTGCTTTTTACTACCAAGGGCGTTCCTAACTTTTGTCAGTGGCTTCCTTCAGAGTCTGAGCTATCATTTGAAGCCGTTACTCAGATCACAGTTCAGATCTGAGGAAGAACATTCTGGCCTTTCTGATCTCAGGTACTACAAATCCATGACCCATTTTGTGATCATTTTTGTTTATTTGTTTGTTTGTTTTTTAAAAGCATCTCTTTCTTGAAGTGTTTTGATGCCCCCAACAAAGCTTAGAAGGTGCTCCAGATGATCTGGCTTTCTCAGGAGAAACCTTCAGATGAGTGTCAGGGTGACGGAAGCAGTGAGGAAAGACTGGACATGCTGGGCTGGCCGAATCCTGAAGAGCTGCCCGCGTCTGAGCTGCTCACGTGCCCCTCGCTTTGTCTCAAGGGACCCTCCATCTGCTCACGCTGTCTGACACTATCTGAAACTAGACATGTGTGAGGAACTGTCAGCTTGCTCCAGAATGACTCGCTTCAGGTGTGTTATTACCGCAGCACCTGAAGATGTTAAAAGCAGCCTCCTTGTACATGTCTGATTTCTTCTTAGGCATTAAATACTGAGAATAAGTTAGTTGAAGAAAGATAAAGGGGGTTATTGTGTTGTTATTTTAATTAATTTCAAAGGTTTTATTTTCTGTCCCGGCCCTAAAATTCCTCTTTAGCTGTGTGGTATGGGGGCGGGGGCAGGGGCGGGGAGGAGATCATAAACTTAAATATGAATTTTGCCACACAAATAATCCTCCCTTGCTTGTCCTTTGTCGGTAAGGAAGTGGAGAAGGAGAGAGATTGACTCTGCAGCCCCAAACACATTACCCAGGTAGCACAGAAGGCGGGCACCTCTTGTCCTCTGCTAGCCCACAAGGATCACCAGAGCTCAAACTCAGAGCGGAAATAGGAAGATCTCAGTTGATGGCTCCCGCTTCCTCCTATTAAAAAGAGCATTCCTTGAGAGACCAATACAATTAACTAAGGGGCGAGAAACTAACTAAATACCTCACCCAGTGAATAAACAAACAAACAGGCCGGTTTAGCCTCAGCGATCCCTCTTTGTCTTGGTGTCTTGATAATAGAAAAGCATTTTCCACATCCTCAAAGAACCATTTTCCCCTCTTCCTTAAAACCTTTCGGAAGGACACACCCAGGGAGTTTCATTTGCATTTTGATGGCAGCCTTTGTTCCTTATTTTACTTCCAAAGCCTGTTATTGTGTTGCCTAACTAGACTGGTAACTGCTTCATTTACAACCCAAAAGACTTCTTACAAGTTATAAGGGGAATTTAATAGGTAATCCCAACTGGGTTCCTGAATGAGCGCGGAAACCAATTGTACTAACCATGCTGTTTTAACTCCCTGGGGTCTATCCCAGTGCCCTCTCCCCACCCCCATCCCTCAAACCGTTGGCGGAATTTTGTTTTGAAAGGACGGAAGTACTGCCTTCTCCCCTTTGGGGGAGAGTCCAGAGAGCTGCTCAGATTTCCAATAATGGCCAGCGCTCAAGGGGGTTAGAGCCACACTACCCACACTGGAGAGCTAGAGCCATGATCAACAGGCCTGTAGATGATGAAACCCACCTGATGCTCCCGAACAAAGCCTACCGCTCAGTCAGGAGATTAAAACTGTTAAAACCGGAAGCTGGATGAGCTTCCCGTGAGCTCCAGAAGGGATAAGACTCCCCTGAGAACAGGGATTTCTGCCATGGGTGCTGCACATGGCCACAAAGGAAACCAGGCATTGCTAGTGCCCCCCAAGTGGGGCAGAGACACCTGGCTGGGTCGCTCCAGGCTCCATCACTTCATAAGGCATATTGATCTTTGGTCCCTACAAAGTCCATATGAAGTTAGTTCAAATGAAAATGAACTTCTAAATAGTATGTTTACGGACGTGTAGCAAACACGTGGGAACAAGCAGAGACTGAACATACAGCTTGATATATTGCCACAACATGAGCGTGCTCATGTAACTTACCCAGGCCAATGAAGATAAAATCCCCCAGCCTTTTCGCGATGATTAAAATGATTGGTAAGGCGGAACACCCCTCATGTATATGATGTCTGTTATATGGACACACTCTCCTTTTAAGGCCTTTTTGGGTCTTTTTACTTCTTTGTGTGTTGAGGTATTGTCCTAGTTGGGGTTTCTATTGCTGTGATGAAACACCATGACCAAAAGGCGAGTTGGGAGGAAAGGGTTTATTTGGCTTACACTTCAGCATTGATGTCCATCACTGAACGAAGTCAGGACAGGAACTCAAACAGGGCAGGATCCTGGAGGCAGGAGCTGATGCAGAGGCCATGGAGGGGTGCTGCTTACAGTCCTGCTTCTCGTGGCTTGTTCAGTCTACCTTCTTATAGAACCCAGGACCACCAGCCCAGGGACGGCACCGCCCACCATGGACTGGACCCTCCCCCATTGATCACTAATTGAGAGAAAATGCTTTACAGCTGGATCTCATGGAGGCGTTTCCTCAGCTGAGGCTCCTTCCTCTGATGATTCTATAACTTGTGTCAAGTTGACACAGAAAACCACCCAGTCCATGTATCTATCCTTTCTGGGTAGACAGTAATTTCCGTATTCTGGATGTCAATTGTCAGTTATAAGTTTTGAGAGTATCTTCTGCCACAGTGTTAGTGGCCCTTCCATCCCACAAAGATTTCAGCCATGGAGGCAGTGCATAATAAAATATCGAGTCCTGTCCGGTGTAGCTAATCTTTGACTATCCCTACTGTTAGGACACAGGCCTGCCCCTTTAAGCTCTTCCAAAGCCAGCCCCCATAGTTGGAAGAGAGCAAGTTGTGTCTCTAAGTTCTCTCTAAGACAATCAGGTGTCTGTGCTGTGACGCTAACAGCTCCTAATGTGTGACACCTGGCTCTTCCCTTGTCTCATATGCCACATTGAACTAAGCCATACAACGTGAAGCTTCCCGCCAGCCCCCAAACTTACTTGAGTCGGATATTTCCTTTGTTCTTTGGGTTGGCTTTAGGGATTCTCTCTGAAGAGGTTTCTCTGCACCCCCATCCCTCACATGTCCCTTCTTGCTCTGACTCTTCCATCCCTCACATGTCCCTTCTCATTCTGACTCTTCCATCCCTCGCATGTCCCTTCTCATTCTGACTCTTAAAAACTCCTCTCCATTTTTTTATTAATTAAACTTTTTCATTTATTTTACATCCCAACTACAGTTTCCCCCTCCCTCCTCTCCTGTTCCCTCCCCTCTATCCTCCCCTCCTCTGTTTCTGTTCAGAAAGGGGCAGGCCTCCCATGGGTGTGAACAAAGCCTGGCATATCAAGTTGAGGTAGGACCAAGCTCCTCCCTTTGTATAAAGGCTGTGCAAGGCAACCCAGTATGGGGAATATGAAAAGAAAAAAGAGAGAATATGGATATGATAAGATAAAAAGGGAGATTATGGAATCTACTTTTAAAAAGGAACTACTTGTTTTAAATAAGATAAGTAATGAAAAATTTTTTGGTCTGAGTTTATCAGATGTTACTGGACTGGACATTGTTAATATAATGGACTAGACATCATTAATGTAATCTTGACTGTATGTATTGTATATACTTATTGGATAGTTTTTCTTGTATTAGTTATAAGCTTTTTTAATTTTAGACAAAAAGAGAGGAAATGTGGTGGTATTGTATTCCCCAAAATATTGTGTATGCTAATAAACTTATCTGGGGTCAGAGAACAGGACAGCCACAATATTAAACATGAGGATAGGCTGTGGTAGTACACGCCTTTAATCCTAGCATTCCAGAGGCAGAAATCCATGTGTTCAAGGATACACCCAAGCATGGTGACTCACGCCTTTAATCCCAGAAAGCCAGCCTTCAATCCCAGGGAGTGGTGGTAGAAAGCGGAAAGGTATATAAAGCATTTGGCCTGGAGAAGCATTTGGCCTGGTTAAGCATTCAGGCTTTTGAGCAGCAGTTCAGCTGAGACCCATTCTGGATGAGGACTCAGAGGCCTCCAGTCTGAGGAAACAAGACCAGCTGAGGATCCGGCAAGGTGAGATAGCTGTGGCTTGTTCTGTCTCTCTGACCTTCCAGTGTTCACCCCAATACCTGGCTGAGGTTTGATTTCTATTAATAAGAACTGTTAAGACTCCTGCTACAGGAATATGTTCCCAAAAGCCCACTCAGGCGTTAGGGAATTGGAGAAGACATCAGAAGATGGAAAGATCTTCCGTGCTCATGGATCAGTAGGCTTAACACAGTAAAAATGGCCATCTTACCAAAAGCAATCTGCAGATTCAATGCAATCCCATTCAAAATCCCAACACAATTCTTTACAGACCTTGAAAAAACAATAGTCAACTTCATATGGAAAAACAAAAAACCCAGGGTAGCCAAACAATCCTGTGCTGTGGATATCGTTCTGTATGCTGTGAATGTTTAGCTCTGATTGGTTAATAAATAAAATGCTGATTGGCCAGTAACCAGGCAGGAAGTATAGATGGGACAAACAGAGAGGAGAATTCTGGGAAAAGGAAGGCTGAGTCAGGAGTCGCCAGCCAGACACAGAGGAAGCAAGATGTGAACGCAGAACTGAGAACAGGTACCAAGCCACGTGGCTAAACATAAGTAAGAATTATGGGTTAGTTTAAATGTAAGAGCTAGTCAGTGGTAGGCCTGAGCTAATTGCTGAGCAATTTTAATTAATATAAGCTTCTGAGTGATTATTTTATGAGTGGGCTGCGGGACTGCGGGGCCTTGGCTGGACCAGGAGAGAAACTTTCTAGCTACAATCCTGTACAATGAAGGCACTTCCAGAGGCATTACCATCCCTGACTTCAAAAGCTCTGCTATAGAGCTATAGCAAGAAAAACAGCTTGGTATTGACATAAAAACAGACATGTGGATCAATGGAATCAAACTGAAGACCCTGACATAAATCCACACACCTATGAATACCTGATTTTTGACAAAGAAGCCAAAGTTACACAACGGGAAAAAAGAAAGCATTTTCAACAAATGATGCTGCCATAACTGGATGTCAGCATGTAGAAGACTGCAAATAGATCCATATCTATCGCCATGCACAAAACTCAAGTCCAAGTGCATCAAAGACCTCAACATAAATCCAGTTACACTGAACCTGATAGAAGAGAAAGTGGGAGGTAGCCTTGAACACATTGGCACAGGAGACAACTTCCTCTCCGGTTTTTAAAGAGAAGCCTCCCCTTGAAGGCTGCATTAAGCAATTTAAAATATATTAGAGCATTTTCTGTCTAATGATCTCTCTCTCCTACCTCTAGGCTCTTTTTTCTTAATACATTACATTTCTGAAGGGAATTATGTGTCAGCTTCCTTTCTGGACTGGTCAGCTACACTTACTTTGTTATATTTAACAGCAAGGTCGTGAAGATATACCTCACTGTCTTCTAGACAACATATTGAATTACCTACCATCACATTTAAAGATAGAGCCCACTTCAAATAGATTTCTAAGTATATATGGTCAGATTTCAACTTTTCTGTATGGCTATCCAGTTGACCCGGGATCCATTCATACCACTTGATGAAAAGACTCCGTCATTTCCCATTATCAGCAGTGTTCCTTTGTCACAGATCTAGTGTCGCATGTGTGGTTCTGTTGGGACGCTATCACTTAGTTCCATTTATCTGTCTTTGCACCAGGTGTGCGCTCTATTAATTTCTATAGCCACATAGAATCTTAGTGTTAATACTATAAGTTTTCCAGCATTATGTTTTCAGATATTTTATGTTTTCAGGATTTTCTTGTCCCTTCCCATTTCCAGAGAGAGTTTAGAACTGGTTCAGCTCCCTGACATCCAAAAGAAGCCCACGGGTCTGCACCTTTCTCTAAACATCCATCTGGGGAGAAGTTCAATCTTCACGGCATTTGCTTTGTTTGTTTAGATTTTCTTTTCCTCCTTAACTGGTGTCTGGGTAAGATGTTTTGCACATCTTGGCTCATTCTTAAGTAAATATTTATTCTAGATAGTGATATTTAATAATCTTTTGTCTGATTATTTATTCCCGGTAGATACAAATTCCATTAACTCCTTCTTGCTTGTTTGCACTGGTTTTGGGGGTTTGTTTTCATTTGTTTGTTTGTTGTTTGTTTGTTTTTTGAGATGGGGTCCAAACTCTGTTGCTCAGGCTGACCTTGAATTTCTGAGCTCCAGTGATCCTCCTGCCTCTGCCTTCTGGATATTATAGGCAGCTCCACTCTGCCCAGCTACAGTTACTCACCTTTATATGTAGATATTGTTGTTTACTTCTGCAGTCTAAGAGTGTATATGTAGATTCCTTGGGAATTTCTCTGTAATAACATGTCATCTGCGATTACAGATGTTTTCTTTCTCTCTATCTAATCAGACATACTACTTAACTCTCTCATTGCCTTCCTGACTGTCCTCTTCTCTGGACAGAACTTCATACAATGAGGAATAGAGACAGCACCAGTGAGCACTCTTATCTCAGTTCCAGAGGTAAGTTTCAGAAAGGCACTGTAAAGCATAGTGTTTGTTGTAGGATTTTTGTAAACACACATAATATCAAAACAATCCCCATTCATAGATAACACACCTAAGATGGTCTTAAATAGTTCTTTCTTCCTGGTATTCTAGTCTTTGCATAATATTTCTCCTTCACTGAATCATGTCCCAACTGTGTGTTCAAACGGATGGTAGAAATGAGGTGTGACTACCAAAATGATGTCATCAAAGGCATTTCAGTTTCCACGTAATCTCTCTGGATCGTCTCTGGCAGATCACTTACCTTGGGGGAAGGCCACCATTGCGTCTGAGGAGACCCACACAACTCTAATGAAGATAAAAAGTCACTTCCAGCTACCAACATCCGAGGCTAACTAGTCAAACACACTTCTACCTCACAGATCTGCCAGCTCAAGCCTTGATGTCACTCAGCCAGACAGTAAGGTCTGGCAGCCTTCTCTGCTCTTAAATCCCTTGTCAGACAGTGTGAGGGGGACACGCGTTTATTGTTTTGAGCCACAGTGTTCTGGAGATATCTGGCCATGCAAGAACAGATACTACTACTATTACTCTTACTTCATTATGAACTCTACTTTAAGCAGCTATTAACTTTAGCTGAATGCCTTTCCTGCATCTACTAAGATACTCATGTGTGAGGAGGACAAACTCTCAAACGTGGAATTTTGAATCCAAAAGTAATATACATTTTAAATTTTGATGGCCAAATAGTTCATTAAAAAGGGGTATATCAATGTTGATATACCACTATAGATGCCTGTTTCTTCATAACCTTGACAATACAGTGGTAGCAATATTGTCTTACTGATTAGTCTAATGATAGCTTTTTAAATGTATTTCTTTAAAAAGAGACTACACTCTCTGAGTTCGAGGCCAGCCTGGTCTACACAGTGAGTTTCAAGACAGCCAAGGCTGCACAGAGAAACCCTGTCTTGTAGCATGAATCTTAGGCAGGAAAACTCTAGCAAAACTGTCTCAAAAAAACGAGAGAGAGAGAGAGAGAGAGAGAGAGAGAGAGAGAGAGAGAGAGAGAAATATAAACTTTTCATATCAGTGAAACTGAGTCTGGGTTACTAAATGCACATAGCTTTAGAATCATTATGCCTTTCTGGTTGAAGGTTCCTTTATCTTTATGAAATACACATCCTACCTGAAGGCGTTTTGTCCGAGACGATGCTCTGACATGACCGAATGGTATATGTTTTCTTCAACCTTTGATTTGCAGGAAAAATGGAAGACTCTGGAGTCCATTCATAGAGAATGGAAAAATACATGTACAACATGCATCCAATTGACTATTATAAGTAATAACTTTTATGTTTAGTTTGAGAGGTGATATAGCTTGATAAGAAAATAATGTGTTCTCAGACTAAGGGGGTTACAGCAAAGCTTTATGAATTTAAAATTCTTTTTGTTTTGTTTTGTGTTTTTCAAGACAGGGTTTCTCTGTTTTGCCCTAGCTGTCCTGGAACTTTCTCTGTAGAGCAGGCTGGCCTCAAACTCACAGAGATCCGCCTGCCTCTGCCTCCGAAGCACTGGGATTAAAGGCGTGCGCCGCCGCCGCCGCCGCCGCCGCCGCCGCCGCCACCACCACCACCACCACCACCACCACCGCCGCCACCACCACCACCACCACCAGGTCCTTCTGGTGTTGTTGTGGAAGAAAATGGACAGTGCTCAGTCAAGGATATAGACCAGCTCAGATGATCATGAACTGGACCCCATCTAATTCATAGCTCAATCAGAACTTGCTAGGACTAACACTGAAGTAAGACCAAGGTAATTAGCATGAATTACCCAGAACAAATTCCAGGAAATGAATGTAAATTCCCCTGTCTAGTGCATCAAACCACAGCCTTGATTCTACCAGAGGACGCAATCGTGAGGAAGAAGGATACAAATATAAGCTATCTGAGGCAGAAACAGAGCAAGGTACTAACATGTCTCCTCCAGACTCATGTTCTGCTGCCTTATCATTTTTGGTACTTTGCCTATGCTTCCAAATTTTTTTGTCAGATTTGCTCATTATAAATTATTCTTGCTTGTTAACAAAACTCTTCATGGTAGAAACTGAAGTTAGGTGATAAAATGGAGAGTATTTGGGGACTTGGAGAAGGAAGACGCGTTTTCATTAGCAGTAAGCCATTTTTTCTATTCTCTAGAATCTCTCCAAGTCTCAGTTTTTCCTGTTGTAGAATGGGTGATAGTAACATGTGGAATATTCTTTTACACTGTGTGACTATAAATCACTATGATTGGCTTAATAAAAAGAGCTAAATGGCCAATAGCTAGGCAGCAGAGAGAATGCTGGGAAGAAGAAGGGCAGAGTCTGAGGAGTCACCAGCCAGATGAGGAAGAAGCAGCATGAGAAGTTCATAGATGAGGTAAAAGAGCCCCAGAGCAGCACACAGATGAATAGAAATGGGTTAATTTGGGGCTGGAGGGATGGCTCAGCAGTTAAGAGTACTGACTGTTCTTCCAGAGGACCAGGGTTCAATTCTCAGCACCCACATGGTGGCTCACAACTGTCTACAGCTCCAGTTCTAACAGACCTGACACCCTCACACAGACATACACGCAGGTGAAACACCAATGCACATAAAATAAAAATAAATAAATTTGAAGTACTGAATGAAATTTTTAAAAAAAATGGGTTAAGTTCTAAGAGCTAGCTAAAAACAAGCCTGAGCTATCAGCCGAGCTTTCATAGTTAATATTAAGTCTCTGTGTGGTTATTTGGGAGTGGCTGGTGGAATAGAGCTGATTGGCAGTCCAGACGAAAAATCTCCACCTACATCTAACACTAACATCTCTACTTTTCAGAACTGCTATTAGTGTGAAAAATGAGTTAGTGTACGTGTATGTGTGTGGTAAAGGACTGTACAATTGTGGGGTAAGAGCTGTGCACACACCACACCAGCTGATGTTGACCGTCAGTTGTCTACCTGAACTTTTTCTCTGTTTCACTTATTTCACTGAAACTTCATTGGAATGGGCACTGTGTGTGCAGTTCCAAAAATTACATCTCTTACCTCTCCTTGGCTTTCAGAATCTAATTAATCAAATTCTGTATAAAGTTTCAGTTATGGAAATATTTAACATCGACCCTACATAATTCCTGAGAATTCAGTCATAAGCTCTTGTCCAATATGCCATTCCATTTTAGCCAGCATTAGCTGTGTTATTAAATGTATATTATTTGAGTTGATGTAATAATTGCATTTATAGGGTACAATGTGGTACTCGAATGAACACATACAAAGTATAATGATCAAATCAGGGAAACGGCATGCCCATCACCATGAACTCTCAACACTCTCACGTTGATTTTTTGTTTTTGTTTGTTTGTCTGTTTTTGTTTTGTTTTTTAGTTTTTGGAGACAGAATTTCTCTGTGTAACAGCTCTGGCTTTCCTGGAACTTGCTCCGTGAATCAGGCTGGCTTCGAACTCACAGAGATCCACTGGCCTCTACCTCCAAGTGCTGGAATTAAAGGTGTGAGCCACCACCACTGCCCGGCAGAGAAGGAATTTTCTAGAAATCCACCATGTCCTAAGGTGCTGTCTAAGAATGAAGCTGACTCTATGCTAGAGAACACACACATCGGTCCAAAGTCATTAAAAAAAAAAAATCACTGTTTGTGTTTCTTGTAGGATCTAGTGTGACCACATAGAATCACAGAAGAACTTGATGTAGCTCTGTATTCGGCCACATCATCAGAGGCACAGGTGGAGAGCCGGCTCAGTGACCAAGAGTATTTGCTGCTCTTCCAGAGGGCCCAAGTTTGCATTCTGCACCCACATCGTTGGGCAGTTCACAGCTGCCTGGGGAATCTGACACCCTCTTCTGGCCTCTGTTAGCATATGGAACACACACACACACACACACACACACACACACAGAGAGAGAGAGAGAGAGAGAGAGAGAGAGAGAGAGAGAGAGGGGATTTTTTTTTTAAAGACCTGCATTTCTCTTTCCTGTGAGTGTGGTTAGGTTAGTTTCTGTCAGTCATTTGTTGCTCTATAAGAGACACCCTGATGTCTAGTTCTTCAAATAAACAGCTTTGTGTGCTCACAAACCTTTGGGTCAGTGAGTTGCGTTAGGATCAAGAGGACAGGTGACTTTTACTGATGCTGCCTGATGACCTGGGGGCTGCTTAGTCTGAAGGATGCCAGCTAGCATTGCTCATCTGTATTCTACATAGTGTCATTCGCTAGTGGTCTAGCCTGGTCTTCACACAATAGTACCACTATTCCATGGGGATGAAGACAGATGTTGCAAAATGTCATGTGACCTGGGCTTAGAAGTCATACACCATCACCCCTCCAATGTTTTACTGGTCACAAGGGCAGCCCAGCTTGACAGGGTGGGGAAACTGATTCTTGATGGGAGGAGCTGTAGGCTTTGTGGCTGCTTTGAATCTACCACATCAGGGTACCCATCTAATTTTATCATCTTACTTGGGTGCCCCCTCTACTGCCTGTGTTGGCAGTGATGAGATTCTACATGGTAAGAGTTGAAACCTTTTCCACAAAGATCTCAGCTGTGGTCAGGCATCTGCTGCCTCCTTCCTTCCTTCCTTCCTTCCTTCCTTCCTTCCTTCCTTCCTTCCTCCATAGCTGTTGATAAGTCCAGCCATATCAAAGCTTTCCTGAAACGATTACCAGTATCATATGAAGATAAGGCAGAATGGTCCCAGTTGGCTCTCTAGAGACATGACTAGGGAAATGGTTGCTTCCTTTATACCCAAGTGCCCTTCTCACAGCACCCTTGCTGATAAACCAGTGTTAGTCAAAGACCAATGAGTGTGCTGACATTTCGCTAAGAGCTGTTACCTCTAGACACATGTGGATAAATGTGCTAATGAGAAGTTTTCTTAAGAGCTCTTCTATCCAGGATTATTCCAAGCCACAGCTGAATGCAAACATCATCAGAACAGTGTGCTATGCCTAATAGCCCAGAATGCCTCTGTAATACTTAATCCACCGTATACTTGACAGATCAGCCTCTGAAATAGGAACGAAGCCCCCCCGGGGGAGAGAATGGCTGTAATCATCAAGCCTCAGGTGGGAGGGCACAGCCAACTAATGACTTCCCCGTGCCATGCAGCTTACAGAGTCTCTAAATCTCCAGTCTATTCAAGACAGAAACCAAAATAATCATTTGTTCTTCAACTGTTTTTCAAGCTGTATACGGCATAATTCTGAGAGAGGCTGTTTCATGTACTTCCTTAGCAAAGAAAGGGGCCAGGGAAAAGAAATTTAGATCATGTAAAAGTTTTCCCTCCAAACACTCAGTCCTTCCACTATGCTTGCACATGCTTTGTGGATAACTGGAGTTCAACGTTATACAGGATTTTATTCATTCCTTCTTGCGTTTTCAAGTTCTAGCTGGACAAATATCCGTTATGTGTGTGTGTTAATTATTCGTTTATGGGGACTTCTTTCTTCATCTTACCTCTGACCCTGCATCATCTCTTACCTTCTTTCAAACACACACACACACACACACACACACACACACACACACACGCACGCACGCACGCGCACACACACACACACACACACACACACACACACTGAGAATTTCTTCTCATTTAAGTTAGAATTTGACGCTTAAAACAGAATCCATTGTGACTGTCTTCCTGAACACAAAAAGACTTAGTTGCAGCAGCAGCGGAGGGAAGGCTGGGGAAGTGAGCTCTCAATATAGGGTCCCTCAACACAAAAGAATGGGCTATCAGGGAGCCACCGCCTGCCGTGTCTGTAGAGGTCAGGAAAGTGGTGTGCTGCAACACAACCCAAGCTCAGGAACGTAATGCAACGGTACATGTGTAAAGAAGACAGAATCTGAACGCCAGGATCCAAACGCCTCTCACTTTGCTCCTGAACACGTCATGATCTCATGACCTTGCTGGCTTCAGGAAACAGAAGGGACGAAAAGGTGACCCATGGTCTCACTGCTGCTTTGAAACTATCTCATATGCAAATTGACCGCAACACTTCTCCAGAACTGTTGAAAGAGAGCTGAAGGAAGCCATGTGAAAGCTGTCAGCTGTCAACTGGGTTGGATGGAGACACACCCAGAAGATCAGGACAGCACACCTCCCGCGCTGTCTGTGATGTTCCCAGGGATGACTGGATCATGAGGACTCTGACCTGGTGAATGGTGTAACCCACGGATAGATTCCAAATTTGAGAAGACCATTGATGGGTGGTAGAGCTGTGAAAAGTGGGGCCCAGTGGAGGAAGTGGGCCACTGAGGCAGTATCTTTAGGGGCTGTGTCTTCTGGTTCTCAACCTGTGGGTTGTGACCTCCTTGACAAACCTCTACCTCCAAAAATATTTACATTGCAGTTCATAACAGTAGTAAAGGTACAATTATGAAGTAGCAATGAAATAATTTTAGGGTTGGGGGTCACTACCACATGAGGAACTGTATTAAAGGTTCACAGCATTAGGAAAGCTGAGAACCACTGCTGACCCCTTCCTGTTATGATTCTACTGTACTTCCTGTCTACCGCGGTGTGAGCAGTTCTGCTCTGCCACCCAATCACCATGGTGATGGACTGAAACATCTGGAACCATGAACGAGCAAAGATGTCTTCTTTGGTTGTTTTGGGGACAAAAAGTCTAACACAAACCATGCTTGATTTTCTGACTTCTGCAACAAGAAATGTCCCCTAGCTGGAGGTAAAAAATGAGTGTGAGTGTCTACTGACCGAAGAGGGACTCCACTAGACACTCTCTCCTCTAAGGACACTAATTAGAATATTTAGCAAAAGTCTTCAGTACCAGGAGCTCCTAACCCATTTTCAACATTATTCCATTCAATCCTAACCTCACCCCCGCCTCCAGATCAGGCACAATTGTGACTCCAGTTTTTCAATGGAAGACCACGGAGGTAAACTCATTTAACCAAGGACACATAGTAGTAAGGGGAGATCAGGCAACCCAAACCAGTGTTATATAATGCTAAATCCAGCCAAATCAAACCCTGTGTTATCTAGGCAACCCAGGGCTGCTGACTCCCTCCCCAGGCAATAAACACAGAAAAAAAAAATGGGTTGCACTTCATTTTTTGGAGTTGGGAAGATTAATTCATTTGCCTAGTCTACTTCTGCAAGATTTGGGAATGGACTTTGGTCAAGTAAAGGACTGTCAACACTGTGTGTGTGTGTGTGTGTGTGTGTGTGTGTGTGTGTGTGTGTGTATGCATATGCATATATGTGTATGCACATGCCTGTGTATGTACATATATACCTGTGTATGTGTGCATGCATGCATATGTGTGTATGTGTATGTGTATATACCTTTGTGTGTTCCTGAGGATCAAGCCGAGGGTTTTACATATGCTAGGTAAACACTCTGGCACTTAACTACTCTCGACCTCCAACCCAAGATGAGCAAGATTCTCCATGACCTTTTCTATGATCTTATCACCTATAAGCCATGTGGTTTTCTAAGGTACCAGTATCTTACGAAGATCTATATACTTAGAATTTAAGCCAGGCAGTGGTGACACACGCCTTTAATCCCAGCACTCAGGAGGCAGAGGCAGGCGGATCTCTGTGAGTTCGAGGCCAGCCTGGTCTACAGAGCGAGACCCAGGAAAGGCGCAAAGCTACACAGAGAAACCCTGTCTCAAAAAACCAAAAAAAAAAAAAAAGATTTGCTGCCATAAAGAAAAGAGCTTGAGCAGCTGTGGAGATGACTCTAAGGTGCTTCCCGTGCAAACATTAGCATTGATTATTGATTATTATTAATTAGTTTGATTCCCAGAAACCATGTATAAAAAGCTCCATGTGGTAGCACGAGGCTATAACCCGCAATAGGGAGGGAGAGGCAGGTGGGATTCATAGGCACGCTGGCCAATCAGTCTGAGAGCTCCAGGTTGCATGAGAGACCCTATCTCAAAAATCCAAGGTAGAGAAGAATTGAGGAAGACACTCAATGTTGACCCCTGACCCCCCCACACCCATCACACTCATGCATGTGTACCACCCCCATCCATAGATGAACATGTGAACACACATACACACAGAGTCCAAGGACGACATTAGCCCGCCCATTGTTCATAGCCATCCCATAGACAATAAATATCATTCATGGGTGTTATGGAAAGGAACACAGGCCCACAGATCCACAGCCAGCCAGTGACTCACCAACTTTTAAGGGTGGAAATCAAGATAAAAGCACAGACACACCCACTTGTGGGAAGCACAGACTATTTAAAACATTTCTTTGACTATGATAAACAACGCAGTTTGGGATCTGATGACAACATCTCTGTCTGGAGGCTACTTGAAGCATCTCTCTGTGATGGCTGACTACCGGAGTACAGCTTATTGTCAGGAAGACAAAGACGCGGAAATAGTCTTCCTGGGCTGGGGAGATGGCTGCTGGCTCAGTGCTTGCCGCATAAGCCTTATGACCCAGATCAGGATCAATAGTCCGTGTCAAAGGCCGGCCACAGGAGTGAGCGTTCATCTGTAATCCAGTGTGCTGCTACTACTGGGGGATGGAAAGTAGAGACAGGAGACATTGGCGTGACGCACACAGGCAGTAGTGTATAAGACACACACACACACACACACACACACACACACACACACACACACACACTATTCTTGGGGTAATACATTTTACTATTGTTACCATTCACCCAAGGTTTACATCCTTCCATTTGAGAAATTGTTCATCCAAATGGAACGCTGGACTGAATCCAGGGTGGTTTTTCAGGGGAGGCGAAACTCTCTCTCCACCCTCTTAGGGTCCCTGACTGACCCTTCCAATTTCACCGACACAGGGAAGTTTATCCGGAGAACGCACCGTGCTACTTGTGCACAGAAAACCCCAGAGGAAAATGGAGCTCTGGAGGAAGCGACGGAGCCTAAGTGCTATGTGTACTAGGTTGAACAAAGACGACTGTAACATCATAAGACAAAAGAGCTGAGCAGTTAATCCTGGAAGCGTGCCAAGGAACACAAATGTTGGCTTAAGGAAGTTTGATGTACAGGGTCTCTCAGGCTCAGCTTCTTCTCTGGAGATAAAAAAAAAATGTTTCTTCCCTACCGGTACAGGGAGGCTGTCTTCCATACAGAGGCCTCTTCTCCTGCTTTCCTTAAGACAAGGGGAGCAAGCACCTCCGGACTCAACATAATCTCTATACCAAATGGGCATCTTTTGGTACCGTGTGTTTACCCATGGCAGGCGTCAAAAGGACTGAAATGTTTGGCTGTTTCTGTACCTGGTCCACCTTTCTGATAATGGGGGGCCTTGGTGCCTCCACATCGTCCTTAACCAAAAATGCCTTGAGGGAATGTCTGGTTCTCAGAGGAAGTCATCTCACTTTACACACGCCAGTGGCCCTAAGCAATGCTGTCAGCAGGCTGGCTCTTCCACTACAACCGTCCCTTAGGGAACTAACGCGGCACCCAAGCACAGTATACAAACCTACAATCTCGGTACTCAGGAAGCTAAGGCGGAGGACCACAAAACCGAGGGTAGCCTGGGCTACCGAGTGAGAGCCTACTTCATTTGTTTTTCTATGTAAAAAGTGCTTCCAAAAGGAAACATTTTTGTTTGAGGAGAGCCAGGGACCACGCCCTTCCGAAGAGGATGTGAAAGTGAAAATACACCTTACTTCCTCTTTGAGAATCTCAGATACATCAGTAAATATTTTCAGTTATCCACAGGTACCTGGAAATCACCTCAGCATGGGTGGGTATTTACTAAAGTAGATCAGAACTTGAACTCAAAGAGATTTGCCTCTCTCTCTGCCTCCCAGGTGCTGGGATTAAAGGCGTGTGCCACTACATCCAGCTCCCCCAAATATTTTTAATCAGCCGTTGATTAAATACACAGATGCAAAGCAAAGGGTTGTTGTATAAACGTTTAGCTTCAGTTTTGAGTCTTTATTTCCTTATGAAGGCTCTCAAGCCACCTAAAATTTGTATTGAAGAAATTTCTATGTTCTTTATGTCAGTTTATATATTGATATTATCATATCACTTTAATTCTCAGAAAACATGAAACAGAACAAAACACCTTAAAAGAGGCTGTGGTCAAACATGAGGACCTGAGTTCGAATTCCCAGCACACTTGAGTGGTGATGTGAACCTATAATCCCAGCACCGGGGAGGCTGAGACAAGAATACCCCTGGGGTTTACCAGCTAGTCAGTCTAGCTGAACAGGTGAGTTTTAGGTTCAGTGAGGAAACACTATCTCAAAAGAGAGAGTGGAAAGCAATTAAGGAAGACACATGAAAAGCAATGAAGGAAGAAACATAAATTCCATCTCGGGCATCTCTGTCACACACATGTGCACCTGCACCAGCAAACATCCACACACAGAAACACGCACACAAATAAAAACAACAAGGAAATAAATAAATGTGGTTTTCTGACATGGGAAAATCAGTACATTTTAAGTGCTAGAAAAGGAGAATGTGTATATGTAATGATTATTGTGCTTGAAGGACTGAAAGATAAGAAATGTAGATTTGATAGAGTGAGCAACAAGTCAATACATAAATAATTGGTTAGAGCTGGGCGGCGGTGGTGCACGCCTTTAATCCTAGCACTTGGGAGGCAGAGCCAGGCAGATCTCTGTGCGTTCGAGGCCAGCCTGGTCTACAGAGGGAGATCCAGGACAGGCACCAAAACTACACAAAGAAACCCTGCCTCAAAAAAACATATATATACATGATTGGTTAAGAAAAGGTCCTTTGGTTTTTCACTGGTGAGTGCTTCCCTGGGTCTGATGCCTAGATGGTCACTCCAAGAACATGGTCCTCATGATTTTGGGCTGCTCAGATTCACTGGGCACTGAGAAAGGATACTCACCTTTGATTGGTCCCAGGAACGTGTTGCTCTAGGTTTAAAAAAAAAAAGCAAAACAAAGCAATCCAGTCACTCTGGCAAGAAACAGGACTTCCTGTCGATGACTCCATTCCATGGACACTGCCTCGGGGGCTCTCACCTCAGCTGCTGACACTGGGTCTTGGCTTCTTCCTGCTCACAACGTGATAGAGGACCAGCTGCTTCCATATCATTATAAGACGCCCTGCCTCGTGCCTGGCCAGCTTTTTAGCACGTTCCCCAGATAAGTCACTGTATGTGACAGTTTGAGAAGCCCTGTCCTAACCCAGGGCCTTCATAAACCCCTCCAATTCAATCTTTTCTTGTTAGGTCTTTTTCAAATCCAGTCAAGTTGACCTTGCAAATAACTACATTGTTTTTTTTTTTTTTTCCACTGACTATAACATGACTGTTTTTCTAATGATTTTTATATTCCTGGCAAATAGATCATCTCTAATCAAGCTTTTATACAAAGCAGTTCTTACAATATAGGGTCATTTCTTACATATATATATATATATATATATATATATATATATATATACATATATATATCAAACTGAATTATGGCATTTTATCCCCTCTCTAAGTCCAGAGTCAATCTAAGCTAACTTGACGGTAACAAAAACTAATATTAAAGTCCCAGTGTTCTAAATATGGTGTGTTTGCATGTATCCTAAGCAAATATATTCTGCAATTTGCTCCCCGTGGCCCCAACACTTCTGAGCTCCATAGTGGTGGTATGCTAACAAAATAAGAGCCACCTTGCTAACATCCTGACAAACTTAGGAACGATTCCTTCCTCTGTAACATGCATTTCTATCTTGATTTAGTGACTTGGGGTCTATCTTTATTAACCTCACTTCCTACACCCAGGTGACCTGCTTTGTCCATTCGGAGATGACGACCTAGAAAACTCGTGCCTTGGACTCCCAGCTTCAGGAGAACCAGACCTGCCAAAAGTATGGCCTGATGTCCATGTTTGCCCTATCTAGCACTCAGGGTTGAAAATTTTCAATATTCTGGTTCCTGGGAGGCCAGGGAACATGGTTCTTCTAAAGAATAAATCAGTGTTGAATACCCCCTGCCCCCCCCCCCCCCCCCCCCCCCCCCCCCCCCCGCCTCCAGTGCCAGGACAGAACCCAAGACCTCTTGCTCCCTAGGCAGAAAGCAAGTCCCCCAGTGCAAAGCTGCATGCTCAGCCCTGACGCTCTTTTTAAACGGACTTCCGTCCAGTCATCTGCTCTCCAGCCACCAGGCCAGCATGTCACCTTATGCTCTGCCATCCCGTCGTCTGCTCCGGACTGATCATGCGGAAGTGAAATCAACCCAGTGTTACTCACCGACGGTGCCCTGGAAAACTTAGATTTGATTGTCAGGAACTCAGATCCCGGGTTTTCTTAATCATTCCATTCTCAGCCTTAAGTACATCCCATTAATTATTCCATTAGTAGAGATGAATCCCACTGGGTCCCTTCCCCCTTAGGGCACACTCGTTGAGCTAAAGGTGGGCTTTCCATGGAGACTCATTTAAAGGAAACGGGTACTAACATCTAAATGGATTCTTAAACATAAAATAGTGCATTTATTAACAATAAATTATTTTGTACATGTACAGAGATATGTATGTTATCATTGCCAACAGAAACTCAGAAGTGCCGTGACCAAGAGAAGCAAAATTCAGAATATCTCCGTTTACTATTGGAACAAGCACAGGGCGGGAGAATTACACCCTGAAATGTGAAATGATAATGATGAATATTTATTTCCCAATGTGCCATGTTTCTATTACTCTTGGAAACAATCTTCCAGGCAGGCCCTCTTACAATCCTGCTACCTTGCAATCTGAGTGGCTCTCCCTGA
This sequence comes from Peromyscus attwateri, assembly GCA_902168425.1. NCBI lineage: Eukaryota > Metazoa > Chordata > Mammalia > Rodentia > Cricetidae > Peromyscus > Peromyscus attwateri. The sequence goes on from CABHPP010167414.1 coordinate 27,357, forward strand.
CTCACACAGCCAGTCGGCATTCAGTGTGAGCCAGGTTCTTGCTACCTCCCAGCCAGGGGCCCTGGCTCTGGATGCTGTGTATTGTGCTTTGGGTCTGAGGACCAAGACTCCTTGACTTTCCTCCTCTGGCTTCCTAATGCCACGTTGTCTCCTTTATGTAAACATTGCCGTGTGTACTTATTTATTGTTCTAGGAGGAGATCTGAGCTGGACAGAAAAGTAAAAGTTTAATTGCCATTCAGCAAAAATAATCCCTGGGGAGTTTTGAGCATGAAGCCTGGCTCAACATTAGTAAGTAAAAATACATCCAGGGCAGATGGCTTCTTCCGGGAAAGAGAACCTTCAGAAATAAGACATCAAATCAGCTGGCCCGTCAGCTCAGCTGGATGGCCACACAGCTGCTAATAGAGATGGAAATGGAAGAGTGGTTCAGGTGCGAGTCTTAACTTCCCTTGTAATCTGTTCTGAGAACATTCTGAGAATGAGTACACAAATCCCTGCCTGCGGCTGGGTCTCCATTCAACGAACGCTAATTAAGACACCTTCGCTTTCAGGGCCGGTGGGATCCTTTCGCCATGAAGGATAATCCATCCATCAGACCACGTCTCACAAAGAAAAGAACTGCCCACCTGAGGGGATGAGGCTGCCAGAGGGAGGAGGAGATCTAATCATCAGAACTCCACCAGTGAACAATTATTGAAGGAGATAGCCAGCCACCAGGAGAAATGGTGATAAGAAGCCTCAAGCCCCAGAATCCCGCATCCTAACATGTGATCAGCAAATTGGAACGTGTAGTAGCTGAATTTGCTGTTCCTAAAGTAGTGGCCTTTGGGAGGAGGGGGAATCCTAAAGAATGAGAGAAAAAATGAGCAGATGATCACTGGCTCAGGAGATCCAGACAACAGTGTCTGAAGAATGAATGTTTCTTTAGGCTGGGCCTCTACTATTCAGGCGTGATAATGGCATGGCAGGTATGTTACAGAGAGATTCATATTCATGTCATCATGAACCAAACAGCAAAATGTCAATGAAACAAAATAATAACATTCTCAAAATACAGGGAGTACACGTGGATGAAATAAGAATAATAGAATACTGGTAATTGTTACAGCAGGATAATGGTGGGTGGGAGCTAACCACAGCGTTTCATAAGAAATCCAGTCAAAAGATTATGGCAGAGAAGAGTGGGAAACTGAGGTTGGCATGTGTCCAGATGCTCTGAAACCTCCACTCAACCAAAACAGAACTGTTTTCTTGACCTGTTATAATAAACAGGGGTTATGATAATAATGTATTGTACTATAGTAGAAAGTAAAAGAAATAGTCAAAAACTAAAAATCAAGCCTGGTATGGACACATTTTTAATCCCAGCTCTTGGAAAGTATAGGCCAGAGGATCCAGAGTTTGTAAACAGAAATTTCTTTCCTAATCCTGGCCACCAGTCCCAAATAACCGACACAGAGGCTATTACTTATAAATGTTTGGCCAATAGCTCAGGCTCATTACTAGCTAACTCTTACATTTTAAGTTAACCCATATTCCTTATTTACCCTCTGCCATGTGGTGGTACCTTTATTAGCATGGCACATTCATCTCCTGCTCCCTCTGCATCTGTCTGGCAACTCCTGACTCCATCCTTCTCCTTCTCATCATCCTTAGTTTGGTTACCCCGCCTGTATTTCCTGCCTGGCTACCGGCCAATCTTTACAGTGTACAAGAGTATTCCGTAGCACGTGACTTTCCATCTTAGACTTTCAATATCCAAAACTGTAATCTAAATAAACGTCTTCTCTTTATCAAGTATCTCCTGCCTCTTCTGTGCCCGCTAGTGACTCTCTGACTCCGCCCTGACTCTTCCCAGAATTCTCTCTGTGTCAGGCTTTCTCGCCCAATCTCTTCCTACCCAGCTACTGGCCAATCATCTTTTTATCAACAATGAGAGCAATGCACATCGACAGTGCAAAAGATTGTTCCATAGCAGGAACCAAGGTCATTCTTAGCTACTAGTGAATTTGACAGTCAGACTGAGCTACGTGAGAAAGACCCTGACTCAAAACAAAACAAAACAAACAAACAAAAACAAGAGAGGAGCAGGAGGGAGAGTGAGTGCAGACGCTTAAGTCTTGAGTCAGGAGTGTGATGTGTCCGTAAATTGAAGGATTAAGAAGAGCATTGCCCTGATGGGTTCTACTTACCGCCATTAGGTTTCTAAGCTCAGGAGAAGCTGAATACTGAGGAGGCTCCGCATGAAGGGACTCAGCTGTCAATGAGCATCCCAATGATTCAACTACTTAATACTGACATCAAACATGTCTCGCAGTTTTAGAACCGGGGATGAAGTAGCAGTAGGCAGGACAAGACACAATACTATGTTTTATGTAGGACCGGGAGGAGAAAGCGAAATTCTCACCTCCTGTAGTAATAACGACAGCTGAAGGAAGCTGATATTGTGATATGGAGATACTATAAGGTAAGATCGTCAGATTGAGATGATGTGGTATTTGGCTAAAAGAATTAGGAGGAATTAGCCCCAACAACGCCTCCTACCCCTTTAGAGGGAGTAGAGCTGGGCATTTGTGAGATCCGATGTTATAAAAAAAAAAGGGGGTGTGTGTGTAGATTTCTTGGTTACTTTTCTGTTGTGATGAAATTCTACAACCAAAGCAACTTAAGGAGAAAGTGTTTCTTGGCTTATAGAGGCATAGACAATAGAGACAATAGATGACATCGTGGAAGGAAGGGATGGGAGAGCCAGGGAGAGCCGGGCTGGCGATCACATTTCCATCCACACACAGGAAGCTGAGGGAGAACAGGAAGTGGAGCAAGGCGACAAACCCCCAAAGCCCACACCCAGTGTGGCACTTCCTCCAGCAAGGAAGCACCGAGAGGCTCCTTCGCCTCTCTGAACAGCGCCACCAACTAGGGACCAAGCATTTCAATACGTGAGCCTCTGGGGGACACTGCTCATTTAAACCACCATGGTAAAACTGTTTCACTCTTAAAAAAAAAAAAATCAGGTTGACTGAATTTGCATATAACATGATTTTTTATGAAGTATAATTTGCGTACAATAAACTGCATAATTTAAGGAGTTGCAGTATTTGCAATCATATACCTCCCACCAAAACCTACATATAAAATATTTCTCCTACCCCAAAATATCTCCTTTGCCCCTTTGTAGTTAAATATTCTCTCCCTCAGTTCCCAGATACTACCTTCAGTGATCTATTCTCTTTTCCTACACCGTTACCAGAACATTACATAAATGAATCTATACAGAATGTAGCCTTTTTGGTTTGGGTCTTTGCTACTTAGTGTAACACTCTGGGGCGCATGCAGATGTCAGCAGGCCATTCATCTTTATTACTCAATGACTTTCCATCATGTAGGCATATCACAAGTTTGTACATCTGAAGGACATTTGCATTGTTTCCACTTGGAGGGTGTTATCAGTAAAGCTGCAAGGAGCATTTTCATGTCGGTCTTAGAGTAGGCATACGGTGTCATTTCCGACAGAGCCGTATTTAGGAATGGGGTTGCTGGCCCGCATGACTGCATATGCTCAGTTTCCCAGAACTTGCCAAGCTATTGTTAAAGTGGGGGTACCATTGTGTATTCTCACCAGCAAACTACAAAATTCCCAGCCACTTCACTTCTTTGCCGACATTTGATAAGCCCACTCTTTAAAAAAAATAAAAATTTGAGCCGGGTGGTGGTGAAGCATGCCTTTGATCCCAGCACTCGAGAGGCAGATGCAGATAGCTCTCTGTAAGTTCAAGGCCAGCCTGGTCTACAGAGCAAGCTCCAGGATAGTCAGGGTTACACAGAGAAATTCTGTCTGGCAAAACCAAAAAGAAAAAAAAAGTATTTATTTTTATTTTTGTGTATGAATGTTTTGCCTGCAGGTGAGCACATGCACCATGTGCATGCCTGGTGCCTGTGGAGGCCAGAAGAGGGGGTCAGATCTCCTGGAACTGGAGTTACAGATGATTGTTAGCAACGGGAGATATGTGAGTGCTGGGATTTGAACCCCTGTCCTCTGGAAGAGCAGCCAGTGTTGCTAACCACTGAGCAGCCTCTCCAGCCCCCAATTTGCATTTCCTACAGTTTGATTATCATCTCATCAGCTTGTCATTGTGTAGTCAGTGGATCTCTTCTCTGCTTGTTAATGGACTTGTGCCTCCTCTTAATGTTGAATTAGCAGCCTGTGCAGGTTTGGGGTATTGATCCTTCAGTATTTCTGCAAATCATTCTGTCTACTGTTTGACTTTTAAAAACACCATTTATAGGGCTGGAGAGATGGCTCAGTGGTTAAGAGCACTGGCTGCTCTTCCAGAGGATCCGGGTTCAAATTCCCAGCACCCACATGACAATTTTAAATTGTAACTCCAGTTCCAAGGAATCTGACACCCTCTTCTGGCACCCATGGGCACTAAGTACCAGAGAGGTGGGTGCACAAACACACACACAGGCAAAACACACATACACATCAAATAATAAACTTAAAACTTTAAACGTTATTTATAACGATCTTTTGAGAAATAGACTTCCATGGTTTTTTTTTTTTTTTTTACTTTTGTGTACTTTTTAATGTTCTAGCCTAGAAATCCAACTAATCCATTGTCACAAAAATTCTTTTATATTTTTTGTAGAAGTTTTATAATTTTAATTCTTGGGTTTAAGCCTAAGATCCAGTTTAAAGTTTACATGTATAAAGTTTATATATATGTTGTGTGTGTCTGTGAGTGTGTGTGTTTGTGTGTGTGTGTGTGTGTGTGTGTGTGTGTATCAGTACGGTTCATGTGTGGAGAACATATGACAGCTTGTAGGAGTTGGTTCTCTTCTTCTGTCACATGAAACACCCTTACCAACTGTGCCCTCTCATGTGGCAAAACAGCCTCGTGTTTCATGTTAAGCGAACTTTCCCGTGTGGCCTGGTGTAGTATTTGTGGTTTTGCACACGGAAGTCCACTTGTTCCAACACTGCCGTTCAGATGGTGGCTCTTCCCTCATTGATTATCTTTGTGTGTCTGCTGAAATCGATTGGCCATAACTGCGGTGGTCTGGTTCTAGACTCTTCTTTGCTTACTCTTATCAACAACTGTTAGGGGCCAGAGAGATGGTTCATCAGGTAAGAGTGTGTGTTGCTCTTGCAGGGGACCCACGTTCAGTCCCCAGCACCCATATTAGGTGCTCACACCTATAACCGCCTATAACTACAGCTCCAGGGGAACCAATGCTTTCTTCTGGCCCCTGTGGACAGCTCCCTCATCTTCATACACCTATATGCAGACACTCATGGATGCATATAATTAGAGATTATAAAAACAAATCTTAAAAAATAATTGTCAAGATACTAATCCTAAGGTAATTCTTACAACCCTGTCTTAAGTCTTAGCATTGGGTGTAGAAGTCCTCCAAATCTGATGTTCCTTTTCAGAGCTGTTTGGCTCTGCTAGGTTCTTTATTCCTGTGTAATTTTGTTTACGTGAAAAGGATCTGGGCATGGTGGTGGACGCTTGTTATCCCAGGTAGTTGGGAAAGTGATTCCTTGAGCCCAGGAGTTCAATGCTAGTCTGGGCATCATAATAAAGTGATGCCGTGCCATGGCCCTAAATAAATTAATTAAAACCCACAATGAAAGACCACACCACAGAAAAGAAAAGTATAACCAAAGGATTTGAAGAAGGTATTCAACAGTAAATATTAACAACAATGGATTCTTTTTTTTTGAAAATTTCTTTTTTTTTTATTTTATTTTTTAAATTACACTCATGATATTCATTAATTACATTCAGGATATTAATGACATTTGTGGTATTCACTGATTATAGTCACAGTATTCATTCGATAATTATATTTATGATATTCATTTATTACATTAATTGTGTTGATTTATTACATTCATGATATTATGTCCTGATACTACTGTCCATTTGTGGGGTTTTTCTATCACACAAAACAGAGATTCTGTACTTAGGAAATAATTGCTCTATATTCCTTTCTTCTCTGTCTTGAGATAATGTCTAATCTTTCTGTCTCTATGAATTTGTATATACTATATATTTCATGTAATACAGTTCTATAGTATTTGTCCCTTTTTTTAATGTAAAAACATTTTATGTACAACTGCAGGAGAAATAATACTCAGATAGCCTGAACATAAAAACAGGTTATAATTTAAAAGTCCAGGGTTATTTTTTTCACAGAGATATAATATGTACATTGTTTCTATATCTCAAAATTTATCGTTATCAAATTCATCATCAAAAAGATGCAGGGATCTAGAGAGATAGCTCAGCAGTTAAGAATGTGTGCTGCCCCTTCCAGAGGTCCTGAGTTCGGTTCCCAGCACCCACATTGAGAGGCTTACAATCACCTGCAAGGCCAGCTCCAGAAGCTCCGACACTTGTTTCTGGCCTCTGCAGAGGCCACATGCAAACACATAATTTAAAATAAGCCTTTTTTGAAATGTTTAAAGTGCACAACCCTCCAAAACCAGACCTAGAGCCTACAAACACTTAACAGCAAAGAAAGCAGACATGGCAAACAAACACTGAGTAGAGCACATCCTCATGCCTTGACGATCAGGAGAGATGGAATTAAAATAGCAGGAGCCTATCAACTTCTTAATGATTGGGGAAATGTAGAATTAAAAACAATGCTTTGTAATTTAAAATACTCTACGATTTGGGGAAAATTAAGAAGTTGGCAATATTAACAGCCGATGGATGGGAAGCAATAGACAATCTTAAACACTAACGGTGAGAGGTAACTTGGCAAAAACCTTTTTGGAAAACACTGGGCTTTATCTTGCACAGTTGAACCAGAAATAACGTTACTTAGTATAAATACAAAGAAAAGTGGTAACAACAGAGATGATATGGTCCATATGACCTTAGCTGCACACTATTTTACAGACTCAGTTTTTGAATTTGGGAAATAAGGGTGACACAGAACGAGTATTCAGTGAATAATTTTGAGAACTTTACAGTGACTGAGTGTGAAGGCATCCGACCATCGTCGTATTAAGTTGTTGGCTTTCTGACATATGGGTAGAATGACTAGGTGTGCTTTTGACATCAACTGACCAGTTACATTTACTTTCAGTGGCTCAGGGTGTATAAGGGATGGTGAGGACCGTAACTTATCTACACGGCACACATAGGCAACATGGTCACTCACTACAGTCTCCAATGTTAGTAAAGACAGCTCGCCCAAACAGGGGACACAAGTCTAAACTGTTCCAAGTCCCTCCTACAATGGAACTTTTCTTCCTTCCAAGCCTGTGCTGTTAGCTACTGTACTTTGGACTGTCTAAAGAGAATTGATTTCTTTCTCTCTCTCTCTCTCTCTCTCTCTCACACACACACACACACACACACACACACACACACTTTTTGGTTTTTCGAGACAGGGTTTCTCTGTGTAGCTTTGCGCCTTTCCTGGAACTCACTCTGTAGCCCAGGCGGGTCTCGAACTCACAGAGATCCGCCTGGCTCTGCCTCCCGAGTGCTGGGATTAAAGGCGTGTATCACCACCGCCTGGCTTGATCTCTCTTGTAAATCTCAAATTCCTTCAATTCACAAGATATCTGAGAAGGTGCACTCCTGCCCACAGGAGATGACATACCAATCATTTCTGAGGTGATATGTGGAGGGAGGGAAACTGAGATAATGTCCTCAAGACCCTTATTTACATTTGTAGTGATTTCACCCACCCCATAACTCTCAGCTCAGGTCCAAGTCCCATTGTCACACTGTTCCTGGAAATGCCTGAAGGGTTATCACCTTGACACTTGCAGACAATAGATAATAAGTATCTGAAGGAAATGACTTCCTGGGACATCTGAGTTTTATCTGTATCCTTCAACCCAAGGCAAACATTCCAAGCACGAAGATAGGAATTAGATAGTCCAGTCTTTTGGCTGTCATTTTTAAATTTTATTTTTATTTGGGGTGTGTGTTTCTAAGTATAACCAGGCACTTGCCGGTGTCAGGATGCCAGAAGAGGGTGTGGGATCTGCCCAATGCTGTGCTGGGAACCAAACCCAGGTCCTCTGCAAGGGCAGCAAGTGCTTTTAATCTCTGAGCCGTTTCTCCAGCCCCTAGGTTTTTTTTTTTTTTCTCATTTTTTTTTCCTTTTTCTTTCTGTAAAGAAGATTGGATCAGACTTTTGTCTAATGACAAAATGACTTTAAATGCTTCAATTCTACAATAACAAGAAACTAAAAAACCACTTCAATGAGCAGTGAAGAGGCATGCCTCTTTGGTGCACATTCAGCACATTTTACAAACAGGACTTGCACTTGTGAACTTGCTTTCATTTGTTTTCTAGAACCTTACCACACCCGTGCGGAGGATGATGAACACATCATCAGTAAGATCCCAGCTGACCAGCCGGGCAGTGGAGGGCACGCCTTTAATCCCAGTACTCGGGAGGCAGAGACAGGCGGATCTTTGTGAGTTCAAGGCCAGCCTGGGCTACAGAGTGAGTTCCAGGAAAGGCGCAAAGCTACACAGAGAAACCCTGTCTCGAAAAACAAAACAAACAAACAAACAGACAAACAAACAAAGATTCCAGCCGACCTCCACCACTGGCCTACATCAAATGATGAGCCATGGCAACAGTCTACCGCTTGCCACTGACCCTGACCCCCAGTTATCAATAGAGAGGTTCAGATCTCGGCTGCCCGGGCCTCAGCCACCGAGGTTCAGCTTTCCAAGCCAGCTACGCCTGCAGCGCAGAAGCACAGGAAGGGATTGGAACGATGCTGGTCACCACATAAGAATTAGGATAAACCCAAGCACACCTGATCGATAAGATTCCTCACATTTCCATCCTCTTACTCAGAGAACTGTGCCCTAAGCCATCCTCCCATATTGTGAATCCTACAAGACTAGAAGGTTCTGGGCAGGAAGTCACCCTGACATTTAAAAAGGGATCAGAATTAGACATGATATTCCTTCTGACAGGGCCCAAGGGCCTCCTTCAGTTACTGTTTGGGATGAACTCCTGATGAGAAGCCTAATGTAAGGGCAAACGCAGTAAGGTAAGGGCACAGGAAAGGCCAGCAATCACCAGGGACCACCAACTACCTCTCGTGATAACAGGCATTTTTATATAGATATTGTCATTAGACTCCTAGATCATTTGGAATTCACCAGTGCTGTCTGCTAAGAACTCCTCTGTCTAGTCCCCTTTTAACCTCTATTGAATTGTAATAACCACCCACCTTTTAGTTAGAAGAGGGGCAGATAGTTCTGGCCAATGGATTGTAAACAAACAACCAAAAAAAGTGGGTCACTTCCACTTTAAATTATTTATAATAATTCCAGTGCAAACAGCCACATGCAAGAGAGGGACAGCCCTGTCCTGGTCCTGGGTTTTTGAGCAGCTGCAGTGGGCAGGATGGAGCTCCAGAACAGCTGGGGATGATAACAGTATCAGTCAGTGCTCCCTCACTATCACATAAGACCAAGGGGAATTAACTTATAGAGAGAAAAGGTTTGTGCAGGCTCCCAGGCTGAGATGTTCTGGCCCATATTTGGGCAGAACCATTGCTTTTAGACCCGCGTCAAGGCAGGACATTATATCAGGAGGCCTACAGTGTACCAGGAACGGCACTATAGGCATGCAGAAGCACACAAGACAGACATGGTCCTTTGCCCAAGAGCTAGGGCTGCAGAAAGAAGCATGCAGATGAAAGCATCCTGTTCACTGAAGTAGTTTGCCTTGTCAGCTTCTCTAGGATCACCGCCCTTCTGGCCCCATCTGTAAAAGACAAATATTGCCTTCCTCACAAGATGTTTTGACATGTCCCCTTCTCTGTGTGTGCGTGTGTGTGTGTGTGTGTGTGTGTGTGTGTGTGTGTGTGTGGTGTGTGTGTGTGTGTGTGTGTGTGTGTGTGTGTGTGTTTGCGTATGCCCATGTGCCTGTGAAGGTCAGAATAGGATGCCAGATCCACTAGAGATGTAATCTGACTTGGATGCTGGGAAATGAACTCTGGTCCTCTCTACAAGAGCGCCAAGCTCTCTTAACTGCTGAGCATCGTCATTCCAACCCCATAAAAGCTTTTTGGTTGTTTGTTTTTGTTGTTGTTATTAACAGTGCCTGGGATATGAGAAGGAAAGACTAATGCTTCAGAATAAACTATTTTAGAGAGAGAGAGAGAGAGAGAGAGAGAGAGAGAGAGAGAGAGAGAGAATTTAAATTCTCATTGGGCAGTGGTGGTGCACGCCTTTAATCCCAGCACTCAGGAGGCAGAGGCAGCCAGACCTCTGTGAGTTCAAGGCCAGCTTGGTCTACAGAGTGAGGTCCAGGACAGCCAGGGCTACACAGAGAAACCCTTCTCAGAAAAACAAAACAAACAAACAAAAAAGAATTCAAATTCTCTCACCCTGGATTGACAGTTTTGGACTACTCTTTATTCTGAATATCTTGGTCTTTGTGTTGCTCTTTGAATTTGATAATTAGTGCCTATTTATAGTTTATCTCCCTGCCCTCATCTAGGCTGCAAGTTTATAACAGGGAGCCTAGGTTTTCCTGGGAGGCTAGCTGTCTCAGAGAGATCCCTGTGTTTTCAGAAGGTGAGTACACAAAGAACAAGTAACATTGTCCCCACAGACTATCGGTAGCATCCAAATAAGAAGAATCTGACTTGTTGTCTGCACCCACATTGGCTCAAAGGACGGGAAAGTTAGGAAAAGTAAAATATCTGCAAACAGCACAGACAGAGACAGTTGGGAAGGCAGAAGACACAGGAAAGAGTTGGGTGTTGTGACTCAGACTATAATCCCGGCACTGGAGAAGCTCAGGGAAGACGATGGAATGTTCCATTCCAGCCTAGGCCACACAGTGAAGCCACACCTTAAAAAAAAATCATAGAAGAGAAATAAGGAGAGGAGCGTAAAGAGGAAGAGGAAGAATGGAATACGTGAGGCCCATGGGATTATTTTTGTGTGCACGAATGTCTCCATGTGTGGGTTACTATGACTCAGGTCATGCCAGAGTGCCCAAGGATGAGCATGGTTTGAAAGTTGTCCCACCTCCTCAATGTCAAACAGAAAGTGAGAAGAGAAGACTCACAGGGGAGGGTGTTTCCTTGAGATGATCATCACTGTCTCAAAACAGTCCCTCAGCCTTAGAGGCCATACTCATGACATTTGGCCCGTCTAGAAAACATGCAAAGTAGCTGTGGCCTTAATCTTTAAGAAGTTAGCAGCAATGGAAAAACAGAGGTCTGAGCTAAGGATAGAGCTTGGTGGTAATACATTCATTCGCCTGACATTCATGTGGCCCTGGGTTCAAATCCCAGTTCTGGGGGTGGGGGAGAAAAAAAAAGAAAGAAAGAGAGAGAGAAATGCCAAGCACCCACATCTTAATAAGCTGATCAAAGCTGGTGATCAAAGCTGGTGATAAACCTACCTGAAGGTCTTGGGGATATAAAGTCAATGCTTTTGGTTTGGGAGCATGTTGGATTAGGGATGTCTATGGAGAGCTAAGTCAAAAACAGGAGTTGAAGCCAAGATGATATTTTGGGGTTGAAAATAAATATGTGAGAGTCATCTTTGAATGATCATCATATCTTAGAAACAAATGAAGCTAGTTCAGATTCCAGATAATTGAGACATAAGAGGCTAAGGACAATGTGACAATTGAGTTGTCAAAACTACTTAGAACCATGGGCCTTTTCTTCAGTGATGTTGTAAAAGAACCCAAGAAAAATAAAAGGGGGCACTGGGGCATGTCCTTGTCTTCCATTTTGGTCATAAATGACTCAAATATGCCAATTTTACCAACGCAGTATAACATACAAAATTAAGATTACTAGATCTTAGAAACAGGTTGATTAGAAATTTGAATCCCAACTAAAATTTACTGAATGAATGTATCTTGGGTTTCAGTATCTTCATCCAATATAACATTGATGTCTTCTACAAGTGGCCACCATTGAGTTAGAGAGTGCATACAAAATAATACATGAAACCATAATGACCACAGTTCTAAGAAAAAGTCAACTAGGTATTCAGTGAAGACCCAGATCTACTAGGAGCAGATGCTCAACCAGAAGCTGCATTTCCCAGGCTCCTTTGTGATTTGGTGTCCAGGTCCTGGAACCATGGTGAGAAGAATGCACGCTGAAGCCACCTGGACCTCTGTAGGTCTGGTGCACAGAAGCCTGCCATGAGGTACTCTTCCATGTCTACACAGCCGGAGTGGAGGTAGCCTTGAAGGTAATCCTGGGAGTCGGGAACTGGATAACGGAGTTAACAGAGCCTGGATCCAGGAACCATCCATGGACAGGAGTCAGACTGCTAAGCAACCTGAAGGATTCACTGTTGGGAAGCTCTGCTCTTTCCTCACTCTTCCCTTTCCAGACCCCGCCCCTCAGAAAGCCCACCAAGGGTTGGCTCCTCCCCTGGAGCTGCTCAAAGACCTACAGGGTATTTAAGACCCAGCCCATAGACTTGCGGTGGTTTCTCCTCTTCCCCTTCCCCTGCGACCACCTGGGAATGCTTTCCTCAGATTAAACCTGGATTTATTAATTTGGTCTGATCTGACTTATTGCATCGGTGGAGTTACTCAGCTACGTGGGGCGGGGATTTTTACTGATTATTCACATTCTTCACAAGGTTTCTTCCAGAAGGTGAGACGTTGATAGGGCTAAGGTCAGACAGCACAGGCTGTCTGCACCACAGGACACACTGACGCACAGCTAGCTGCAAGACACCACTGGGGACAGGAAGTCGGAGTCTGCACAAATGTGGCCAGTCAGGAATTGCCGATGGGGACGTGTCACAGATGTATGATTTTTCACTTTTAAGTGACTTCCATTGTAGCAGCAGACGCTCGGTCACTCAAACTCTTAACAAGTCTGACATGTACACACAGGGTCTTTCTCTCTCTCTCTCTCTCTCTCATACATACACTCATACACACACACAGAGAACAATGTTGAAGAACCACAGAGCAGCCACAGTGTGTATGTGTGTGTGTGTGTGTGTGTGTGTGTATGTATGTGTGTGTGTATGTGTGTGTGTGTGTGTGTGTGTGTGTGTGTGTGTGTGTGTGAAGGGGGGTGGGATAATACCGGAGGAATGAGATTTTATTCAAACATTTTAAACTAATGGCATATGGCCCAGGTGTGCAAGTGAGGTATGCTGGTTTGAAAGAGAATGGCCCCCATAGGCTCACACATTTGAATACTTCCCAGTTGGTGGGATTGTTTGAGAAGGATTAGGTGATGTGGCCTTGTTGGAGGAGGTGTGTCAGTGGGGGGTGGGCGTTGAAGTTTGAAATGACTCCAGCTGTTCCCAGTGTGCTCTCTGCCTCGTGACCGTGATCTAGAACCGTAAGTTCTCAGCTGTTCCCGCCACCAAGCCTTTGCTCGGCCGCCATCATGGCCTCTAGCCCTCTGAAACCGGAAGCCCAATTAAACATTTTCTTTTATAAGTCGCCTTGGTCACAGTGTTTTTTTTCACAGCAATAAGAAAGCAGCTAAGACAGAAGGCAACTAAATTCATTAGAATGTAAATTGATCAAAGGACACGCAGTCCTTGGCCTTTTGAGGCTTCTATTAGTTAAACACTCGGCACATGTGATACATCCTGAAAGTAACACCAATCATTCTCTCTGAAGACATGGTTGTCAAGAAGCTAACATTTAACCAGGGCAGCTTAGGTCCTGTCTCAGAGGAGAGCTTACTGAGATGGGTCGAAGCAAAATCCAGTGAACCGCACCCTCCCCAGGAGAAGGGGTCTGGGGCTACCAGAAGCCTGACAGAGCCAGTGGTTAGGTGAGAAGTAGTGTAAAGAGAGGGGTGGGAGGCAAAGTTGTCAGTGTTTTTCAGTGTTTAGGAAGAAAGCCGTTGGGTGATAAGGTCATGTCATGTGCAAGGGGATTCCCCATAAAAGGTGGATATTTTTACCAGCCACAGCAGGGTAAAAATAGACCTTAAGTCAACTCATTCTTGGTGGCAGTTTTGTATTAGCCAAAGGTTGTAAGACACCTCTCTCAGAAGGATGGCCAAGATATAATACCAGGTTCAAAAAAAAAATTAAAAAGTGAGGCATTTAGCAGGGTGTGCAGAGTATGACGGCATGTACACACAAAAAGGGTTGAAGTTGGCTAGGCAGTGGTGGTGCACACCTTTAATCCCAGCAGTCGGGAGGCAGAGCCAGGCGGATCTCTGTGAGTTCCAGGCCAGTCTGAGCTACACACAGAGAAATGCTGTCTCGAAAAAACAAAAGAGAGAGAGACAAAGACAGAGAGACAGAGAGAGAGAGGAAGCCACATTGCACATGAAGACTGTCTTTGGAGGAAGGCATAGGAAATGGGCAACCATGGGGATCCATTGGAGAACTGGGGACAAGGCTGGGACCGTGGTTCTGTTTTCTATTTATTTATTTCTGGCTGAATTTTTTTTAGCATGTATATGTTTATTATCCTTACTGCAAAATTGTAATAAATAGCAAGTAAATAATCTGTAAAGCTTGTGTTTTTCTTTGGCTTTGGAAAGTCTGCGGCACACACAGACAAGCAGGCAGGCACTAGAGAATAAGGAAGGGGTAAATAAAACTGGATGCACATTTGAAATCCGCCACCTTCTCCCCTGAGTCTAGTTTCACCAGGCCCTTCTAGAAGTTATAATTGGCTGTGCATACACACAAGCCTACAGGGAGGAAGTGAGGTAGTCAATAGGCTGTTGTCGGTGTACTGGGGCTTATATTTCATATTCTAAATTGATAGTCTTCTCTGGGGACTTGGATTATTATGCACTTTTTTTGTGTGGCCTAAATAGAATAAAAAGATGATGAAACTTTAATCAAAAGTCCAGGTCCTGGTAGGGAGAGTTGTCCTTGAAGTACCTCTGGTGAGGTCAACTGGCCCCAACTTTGCAGAGACCACCAGCTGTTTATCTAGAATATGCCACCCACCACGAAGATGGTCACTACCAAAAAGGCCAAGCTGGCCTCGTCCAGGTGCCGTCTTCCGGCATTAGCTCCTTCCTCACCTCACTGTTTGGTTTTGTTTTGCTGATGACTTCATGACAGCCGGTTTCCAGCAGGGAGAGAAAGAATGGAAAGTTTTTGTCCATCTTCCTTGATTCTGCACCTCATCGGAGAGCCGGAACATTAGCAAAGGAACTTGTCATGAAGCAAAACAAATAGACACCAAAAGAACCACAAAAATAGCAAGCCGGGGCTGTTTGAGAGAGTGTGTCATTAAGTGTGATTTCATCAGCCCTGGGCTCCAGGGGCATGATTTACACAAGTCCGTCAGCCTCCCCACGGTGGGAGCTCATTTTTAATAAATGATAGCAAGTAGGCTTATTCTGACCTGTGACTATGAGTCACCGTATTTGAAGCCATATGACAAACACCACCAGAAACTAACAGATGACCTTGGCCGTGGGACTTTTTATTCTTTGGGGGGGGGGGGGAACGAAGTGTGTTTCCCGGTGGCTGCGATACTGAGGTCTGAAAAGTCTATATCAGATTGGTGAGAGATGTGTGGGGCCCATAAATAGAGAGGACCAGAGTGAGCTGTCACTGGGGCCCTTCCTCCTCAGCAAGCCTGTAATTCGGTGCCCAGGGAAACCTGGAGGAGGAAGTGCGTTTGATTCTGACTAAAACTGAGCGTCAGTGGGAGAGGAGGGTGAATTACTGCCACCACTAAAATTACTACAAATTAACAGGCTGAGAGCTCCTCAATTGCTTCCCCGTTCTGAGTCCTTCACACGGAGACAAAACACCTTTCCCAACAGCGCAAGGAGGAGACACAAAGGCCTAGAGGGACCCTGGGATGCACTGGGCCGTGGGCCAGTCTGTGAGTCTGGACGGAGGTAGGAGTTACAGGCACATCATACCCCTGTGAGGTCAAAAGTCATTCTCTTGAGGGGACACTTGCCTTCTGTAGTCTGTTTGCTTGGGAGGGCCTTGGGGAGCAAGCGGGGAGCGGCTTGTTAAGATGGCATCCGCCTGCGGCCTCCTCCTCCTCCTCTGCTTTTCCAGTCTGTTGTACATTTCTGTTTCTTCCCTGAAAGCTCTGCCCGACCTACCATCCAATAGTGGATCGGGAGACTAGTCGGTGTTTGGGGATTAGAAAAAGAAAAACGGGAATATCTGTTTCCCAACTGGAAGAAAGAGAGGAAAGGGAGCTTAGACTCTTGATGGACAGGGCAGAAATCTCAGCTTCACCCTGCCCCCAACACCCCAACACATACCCACACAATGAACATAAGCAGATCCAGTTCAAGGAGCACAGAGCTAAAGATAACTTGATTTCTGGTCTCTCCTTTTGTTTCTAATTTTAGCCCCAAATCAAATTGTGCCCCCACCCCTCTTGTGTATGTGGACACATATGCTTGCTTATTTATTATACAGGTGAGAGAAAATTCTGGAAAAATGCCAGAGAAGCAGATAATGCTACTTTCCAGGGAGAACGCTTCTTGTGTTTGAATGCTGAGCAGTAGAGGTATTCATCACCTATTGATCTATATGTAAATCTATATGTAAATAAAATGTATAGAAATGGAATTTGGAAAAACTTAGTCCTATCCTGAGGGCACTATTAGGTGTGTGGGAACCTGGCTGCTACACTGATTCATTTGTTCATTGATTTAAAAAAAGAGGAGGGGGAGGGATCTGGCATGGTCTCGCATACCTTTAATTCCAGGACTTGTGAGGTAGAAGAAGCAGGAGGATCTTTGATGAGTTCCAGGCCAGCCTGATCTACATAGTGAGTTCCAGGCTAGCCAGGGCTACACAGTGAGACCCTGTCTAAAAAAAAAAAAAGGAAGGAAGGAAGGAAGAAAGGAAGGAAGGAAGGAAGGAAGGAAGGAAGGAAGGAAGGAAGGAAGGAAGGAAGGAAGGAAAACAGAAAGGGAATGCATCTTAACTGATGATTTGTTGAACTTAATGTGATGGGAACTCAAGTTGCTAGTGAGGGAAATATGTACATGTACAATACAGACGGAAGTCACAGTGACGATCTCATAACCAGCCCCCACCCCCTACACATACACTCCCTGCTTCCAACATGTGTTAAAAGGGCTAATTTTGTTGTTTGATCATGAGCCTTTAAAAGCTGAGCCATCTCTCCAGCCCCTTTAAAAGGGCTGATTTTGAGGCTCAAGAATATACAAATCTTCCATATTGTTGCCACGCCAATAACGACTGTGTTGCAGACTTTTCCGTTCTTTGAATTCTTGCCTCTTGTGCTGGAGGAAAAATGAACCTCAGGGACAGAGCAGAGTGAATGAACTAGTAAGGATTTTGTTCATTGAAACATGGAAGATAAAGTTTCCCTCTGACAAGGAGAGGTCCTGAGCAGGTGTTTTCCAGACCTGGAGGCAAAGTTCCAGAGATTATATACACTTTGAAGTTAACCACAACAACATAAAAAGATGTGTGTGCTGGGGCTTGATTATATACGTTAATGAGGTAAAAGCTTGGACCTCATTCATCGGGTAAGAAAGGCCAGTGTGCTGGCAAGCCACTGGGAAGCCAGGGTCTGTAAAATCTGTTCTACACGGGGATGGGGGAGGTTCTGCCCAAGGAAGTGGATACAGCATCACCTAACTTGGTCCATGACTCATTCCTGCTTCGTGATTACATGGCACAATTTCACCAGGAGACCCCTTTGTTCTCTGTATCTATCTGCCTATTGTTGGACTCTACATTTCCACTTTAAAACATCGCCCATCCACAAAGAAGAAATGACCGGTAAAGTCTCCCGTCAGAATTAGCCGCTTGAACAGCACCATCCTCCAACAGGACAGAGTGAATATCACAGACAACATCTTGGTCACCTGTGACTAAGCCTCGTGTCTGAGTGATGTTTGTGTCATTGTGACGGAAGATGTGACAGGAACCATTCATAGGAAGCAAGAGTCTGTTCTTGCTGTTCATAGTTTGAGAGGGTCTCAGTCCGGCATGACAGAGAAGATAAGGAATTCATGGGGGTGACAGTATGTGGAAGAGCTGCCCACACAATGACAAGCCAGGAAGTGTAGAGAGGGCTAGGTTGAAGCGGGGGTGGGGATGGGGTGTGGTGGGGTGGGGGAGGAGGGTTGGGGTTGGGGGGGTTCTATAACCCCTTCAGTCTGCTAGGCGCCCCCCCCCCATCTACTAAAGACTCCAAAACTTCAGTGTTACCCCTGGGGAAAAAAACAACACTGAAAACATGAGTCTGTGGGCCATATTCCAAATTCAAACCATCAAACCTCAATATAGAATTAGCTTAGAAAGAGAATCCTTTTTAAAAGTCAGCCTGAATCCACAGTTTGATAGCCCGACTTAGTTCCCATTTAAAGCCTTTCAACAAAGATGGTGTTGGAAATAAAATAGTTGCAAATTCAACAGACGACTGAAAACGAAGCAGTTTTAACGCGCCGTTCTGCAGAAAAGGACACCAGCGTTGAGAAATGGCGGACATGGCTGGCAGGCTGATTTGGCACAAGGCAATGGTTTTTAAAATCCTTGGTTGACAGGCATTCCTGTCTTCTCCCACAGGCCAGGAATCTCATTTGTTTAGGGCACAGCGCCTTATCTAAGAAATAGCTTTGAGCCTGAGACGGCCCTCTTTTTCTGATAGTGGGCTCAGTCGTATAGATAACAATCTACTTGTGACTTTCCAGCTTCCAGAGCTCTGGGATGAGCAGGCACCAGACCAGCTAGGGGAGAAAGACAGTACCCTTGCTTCCCTATGTCTCCGGTAGCTCTAGACACACCTGTATTGAAGATGGACCATGATAATCTCACACAGAACATTTTTGGCTTTATTGAGGAAATGAAAACTTGGATCCATTCAGTATAAGAAGTTCTCCAGGGTTTCTTCAGAAAGTAACCTGATCATTTCTAATCTGGACAGATGGGGGTTGCAATTTCCCAGAAAAGAGGAAGTGGTCATTGCCAACCACATCAATGAACTGTATCAGTCATGGGATTCTTCGCTGCTGATGGAGAAGTTCAAGCCATGGACAAGATCTTCTGTGTGCCTTTAAAGCGAATGTAGTATCCACTCAATGTCTTTCAAAGAAATAAAGCTTCAGCCTGTTTTATTGTATCGTGTTTGTAAAGGTGACCTCACTCTGGAGAGTTAATGTTGAAACAAACCAGAGTGGCACAAAGAAGTCAGGGAAGGTGCGTCGTTTAGCATTAGTTGGGCTGTGGTTCTCCGGTGTGTCACATGAAATATTTATGCTGAAAGGGAGAAAAGACGATCCTTTTCCTCAATGCCCGTAAGTTTGCAGTTGCCACTGGTCCTTGAGACAGGAGACAGATCCATGAGAGCAAAGCAAGCCTACGGAGCAACATGTCGACCGTTCTTGATTCTGGAGAAACCTCAATGCAGAATTAACTTGGAGCGGTGGCTTAGAGTCTAGCTCATCTGCCACCTTCAACAAGGAACAATATGTTTTAGAGAAGTGAAGGGACAAAGGAGAAGCTGGCCTTGGCTTCCGAAAGCGGGAACACTGTTGGGAGACTAAGTCTCTAAATCTCTGGCTTTTCAGCTGTGAAATTAACTTCCTGTGGAGTTCTTGTGAGGTTTCAGAGAGAGAGAGAGGAAAAAAAGAGATGAACCCAAGCAAGGGATATAGCTCTTGCCTAGTATTCATAAAACCCTAGCTTGGAGCCCCACCATGGTGAAAACTGGGTGCCTGTAATCCTCACACTCGGGAGGTGGATGCATTAGGATCAGAAAGGTCATTCTTCCTTGGCTACATAGCAAGCTTGAGGCAAGCCTGGGGTCCATGAGATTCTGACTCAAAAATAAATGTAAAATACAATAATTAATCTGATTCATAATACTTAATACACACTTGTGCTGGCTAGTTTTACGTCACTTTGACACAAGATAGAGTTGTCTGAAAGGAGGGAACCTCAGTTGAGAAAAATGACTCCATAAGATCCAGCTGTAAGGCATTTTCTTAATTAATGATTGAAGGTGGATGCCTTGCCCATTGTGGGTGGGGCCATCCCTGAGCTGGTGGTTCTGGGTTCTGTAAGAAAGCAGGCTGAGCAAGCCACGAGGAGCAAGCCAGTAAGCAGTACTCTGTGGCCTCTGCATCAGCTCCTGCCTCCAGGTTCCTGCCCTGCGTGAGTTCCTGTCTTTATTTCTTTTGATGATGAACAGTGTTGTGGAAGTGTGAGCCAAATAAACCCTTTCCTCCCGGAGATGCTTTTCATCTTGGTATTTCATCACAGCAGTAGTAACCCTAACTAGGACATCATCATATAAATCTGATCCATTATCACATTTGTCCCTACAACGTGGAAAGGAGAGTGCCTGCTGTGTTGTGGATGAAGAAATGTTCTCCAGTTTCCTGTGTTCTATGCCTTTGGGCTTTAGAATCCCTGACTGTTTGTGAACCAGAAAAGCGGCAGTTAGACTCCGCTTAGGCTCCAGCTGCCATGAACAGCAAACCACCAAACTACACAAACTTACTTTTCCATGTAAAACCTGACTAAAGTACTGATAAGCTTTCCCTAATGCTAGACAATACAAAGTTACTAGATTTAATATTTCCCCCCTAAAACTCCAGTTTGGGAAGCTTGGCAAAGAGAAGTCAAGGATTTTTAAAATCTCCTTGGTCAAGCCATGTGTTTTGGCACGTGACTGTAGTCCCAGCCACATGGAAGATGGAGTCGGGAAGATCGTGTGAGTCCATTAGTTGAAAACCAAAGGAGGGAGCACATAGTAACATCACATCTTTAAATTTTTTTTTTTTTAAAAAAAGTCCTTAAAAAAAAAACAACTTTGTATGGACTATGAACACAAGCTTCCAGCTTCCCCAGAAACAAAGAGAACATTTCTGTCACTAAAGGATTGAGCAAGGGACTTCAGGGGACTTGAGAGTTCCCAGCCCTTCTATTCCAGGTCATTAAGGTCTCATGGTCACAGAAATGCAGAGCTTTCTAAAATGGCACACATTTCCTATGTCCCACGGCAGTGGGAATGTCAGCATGTAAAGAGCTTGTGTTCCGAATGAGCATTTTCCCACCAATACAGGGACAGAGCCATGCAGCTGGCCACGCTCCAACTCGCTTGATAGGTTCTGTAAATTCTTCCACTGTGTTCCTAAAGGGAATCTATGAGAATACGCACTCCACTCCCACGCTTTTCCCCTTTCCCCTACCCTCCTTCCCTTACCAAATAACAATAACCGAAAAAAATTCGGATGCCTGACAAGTTTCCCTAAAAGAAGGCTCTGTCCTGTTTATTTTATGGGAGAGAAATTAGAAGGAAGCAGCTTAGGTCATTAATACATGGCATTACTTTATTGGATAAAATAAAGACTATATGGGGCTGGAGAGATGGCTCAGTAACTAAGAGCCTCGCTTCTCTTGTAGGGGACCCATGTTGAGTTTCCAATGCCCACATCAAGCAGCTCATAACCATCTATAACTCCAGCTTTGGGGGCTCTATGCTCTCCTTTGGTCTCTGCAAGGCACTGTATACACATATGCATACACACACACACACACACACAAACACACACACACACACACACACACACAGATAGAGAGACCCATACACATAAATGATTTTTAAAAATCTAAAACAAGGATTACAGGTCCAAAGCTAAGCTCTGTCTTCAACATTTTAAAAAGAAAAGACTGCCTTGGGGAAATGTACATGCCCACTCAACCGAAAACACAGGCGTCACTTCAGCCCAGCAACTCATGTGGGCAAACTGACATCCTTCTAT
>CABHPP010167415.1:3051-61172 GCA_902168425.1 Peromyscus attwateri
GAGGAGAAGGAGAAGGAGGGAAAATAGACCGAGAGAGACAGACAAAGAAAAGAGGGAACAGTGCAGATGAAGGCGCAGGTTGGAATGATAGTTCCGGAAACGAAGGAGAAGCCATCGATGGCCGGCAGCTCAGCAGCAGCCTGGAAGAGCAGAGCAGCTTGCCCCTCTTTTCCCTAGGGGAGCAACCCTGGCGACGCCTTCACTTCAGACATGCAGCATCATAACTGAGGCATTTCCTGCGTGTAAGTCCACATGTGCCACTGCACTGTCGCAGCGAACGACAGAGAAACGTTTCTATGGAACTGTGTGAAAGGGGAGTTTTCAGAGTCTCGGTCCTCTTTTCAGGCACAGCGGCTACAGCTTGTAGTTCCTGTTGTCAAATCATCTGCAATAGCAACGATCATAACTCACTTTTGCCTAATTTTGCCTCAACGCGATTTTCCTTGCATTGTCTTGCAACTCAAAAAGGAAAAACAGATAACTCAATTATTTTGAAATTTTTCCGCGCATCTAGGCTCAGTGAGACAAAAATCCTTGTTGTTCCAAGAAAGAAAAACACTGTCCTATGTAGATTTTGAGATGATCCCTGGCCTAGAGAATGCCAGAAACCTGTCCTGAGTGCTAAACGTTGAGCCTGTAGCCAGCTGAGAAGCAAACTGTTCTATGCATTCAACAGGTCTGTGTGATCCATTAGAAATTTCTCATGAGCAATCTTACAGAGATTACTGATGGAGAAGAGAATGCAGTGTGGCAGTCATTGAGATGATGACTAGCTAGTTCATCTAGCTGGGACGCAAGGCTTCCTAGAATAGAATGTCATGGATAACCCTCTTAGAGAAGACTGTTGACACACTACAGTGGCTTCTGGGTGTCAGTAGAGGGTATTGCTTTTGTCTAGAAGCAAAAGGTCAATTCTGAGACTTTGTGTGTCAGTACCTCGAACTGAGAACAAGGAGGTCACAAGTATCTGACTTATCTTTCAGAGCTGGCCTCGAGGACCAAGACCTCCAGGGTCTGTCCACAGCTGCTGCTTGCTACAAGGAGAGGAGTTCTGAGCCCAGAAGGACTTCTTGAATGTCTGTTCCTGAAATGAAGAAGCTTGGGGATTGACCTGAGCCTTCCAGCCACACATTTCTCTCCATAAAACATCATGTAAGATAAGGCACAGTGGAGAGCAAATCGAAATATTTAAAAAATTCCCTTATCATGAAAATCAAAACTCCCGCATGAACTGTCTTGCAAAAGAAGTCAAATAAACAATTAAATTGGAATCATTGATCTATCTTTAAGTTCAGTGCTATTTATTTACCTCTACAAAATTGTAATTTAGTTTTATCTTTTGGTTTTACAAGACAGGGCTTCTCAATTTAGCCCTGGCTGTCCTGGTGTCCTGGATACCAGGCTGACCCTGAACTCAGAGACATGCCTGCCTCTGTCTCCCAAGGGCCGGGATTAAAGTGTGTACCACAACATCTGGCCACAATTTTGTTTTTAACTCATGACTCAGTAAGCAGCTCCTCAGTAGAGGTGACAATCCCAACTCTAGACACACAGTAGTTGAGGTGGAAGGGAAGCTCCTCCCGTGTTTGCACTAAGATTCAAAGGAGTGGAAAGAGTTAAGTGATGCTCAACACGGATGCTGGACAGCGCAGAGCTACAAGAAATGAGAGAGCGCCTGACCCACAACCGTGGCACCTCATTGGTTCCCTCAAATCCTTCCCTCCACCCTAATCCCATGGCTCTCCACGTGCTGGATTCTTCACTTTAATGGACCAAGGCTGGGGGCTAATCCTCTGAAAAACAGAAGCAGCTTTAAAATTATATTTTAAAATCCAGAAACTTTTTGTTTGTTTTTCGAGACAGGGTTTCTCTTTATAGCCCTGGCTGTCCTGGAACTTGCTCTGTAGACCAGGCTGGTTTCAAATTCAAGGACATCTGCCTGCCTCTGCCTTCCAAGGGCTGGGATTAAAGGCATGTACCTACCACCTTGCCCGGTGAAACATCGTTTTTTACGTTCCTGTGCCTACAGCCAGATTTTTCTACTGAACAGTACAACAGAGTAACTTGAAGCTCATTGGCAAACTGTCTTCCCTAGCCCTCCTTTCTTGTCCTCCAATGTGGGAGAGTGAGGTACCAGCCAAGCAGGGTAGAGAAAGAAACTCTCCCTCCATATGTAGATGAGTGCAAACCCAGCCGCTGGTTATCAAGGCCTGGCAGAGAGCCCAGAATAGGCCAACAATGTTAAGAAATCAGTTCCTTCTAGAGGGGATCCCTCTAGATTGTGAACTGAAGATTTGCTCTCCATGGATAACCTGTGTAGGTCAGTGAAGTGTGATGACGCGTCACTCAGGAGTTGGAAACTCTTAAGGAGTGGACAGTCACAATTTCTTGCACAGTACAGTGGGTACTGAACTCTGGGATGTTTATTGTCCTCAGTTCTAGATGGTGAGGTTGCTAGAAGTGTGGTTCAGACAGGGGTGTGCACGCAGTGCTTATGGGTAAAGGGGTGAGGCTGCAGATGTATCATTAGATGAGAGGGTATGCATACCCCAAGGACCAGTGAGAGTCCCAAGTTACAAAACTATCTGCCTCAGACTCACCATCCTCAGAAGGCTCCGAGGACCACGGATACTTTCCCTGTATGCACCCTTGTATAGAAAAACTTATTAGAATATTATTTATCATCAGATAAAGAAGGAAAGCCCTCTACTTTCTCACAGCTTTAGTTCCAGAACGAGGAACACACCAGTAAGAGATTGGGGCATTTGGTTTTATTTTCTAAATCTCTAATAGACAGACAGCCATCAAAAATCTGACTATATACAACACATGTTAGTACCTTTGCTCTTTTCAGTCAGCGCACTATCTTAAACAACTTTCTAAGTCAGTGCTTACAGAGTCCCCTCATTATATTTTAAATATCTGCATGACCTTTCCATTCTATATATGAGCCATATATACTTAGTTAACCCATCTTATATAAATAGATAGCAATCATGAGTTTCCCATTCTTACAAAGAATGTTGCCGTAAATATCTTTCCTATAGATTTCTTTGGCCAGTTGTGTGATTTATTTCTATAAAGTAAATTCCTTGAAGTAAAACCTGCTGTAGCAAATATGTCTTAATTTGGGGGCTGGAGAGATGTCTCAGCAGTTAAGAGCACTTGCTGCTCCTGCAGAGGATCTGGGTTTGGTTCCCAGAACCTACACGGCAGTTTACAACTGCCTGTAATCCCAGTTCTAGGGGATATGATGCCCTCTCTAGCCTCTACAAGCTTCAGGTACACATGTGGTGAACAGACAGACAGACAGACAGACAGACACTCGTACACATAAAAAAAAAAATATTAACAAAAAACCCGGAAAGATGGCTTAGTCTGTAGTGCTTTATCAAATATGAGAGGCTAGACCCCGTGGGTTGAGTATTTGTCCCTTCTGGAAGTCATTGAGACTTTGTTACTAAGGTAATTAGGTTAGGAAGTATAGCCTTTAACATGTGATTAGGCCATGAAGCTTGTACTTTCATGGATGGATTTAATGCTTTAATAAAGAGGATTTGGAGAGGTTTTTCCTCTCTCCTTCTCCTCTCTCTCTCTCCCTCCCTGCTTCTATCCAATCTCCTTCCTCCCCTCTGCTCTTCCACCATGTGAGAAGCAGTGTGACTCCCCTGCTGAGACTGGAGTACTGAGAACGCCATCTTAGGAGCAGAGATATGACCTTTGACAGACGCTAAACTTATCACTCCCTTGGTCTCTGGCATCTCAGCTTTCAAAGACATAAATTTCTGTTGTTTTAAGTTACCCGGTAGGCTGTGTTCTGTCTAGTTGCATAGAATGGATGGAGGTATTGAGTAATTTATAAGTAATAGTTTATTTCTCAGTTCCAGAGTCTGGGAAATCCAAGCTCAGGTATTGGCAGATTGCTGTCTGTTGTGGGCTGCTCTCTACTTCCAAGATTGTACCTTATTGTTGTGTCCCCACGTGGTAGAAGACATGATGAGTAGACCACGTGACTTTCTGAAGCCTATTAAAGCACTAGTCATGGTTAGGAGTCCTCATAGTTTAGTCTCCTCCTGGAGTCCCCACCTCTTAATATTGTCCCATTAAACCTTAGTTCCATTGTAGATTTCATTTTTATTATTATTATTATTATTATTATTATTATTATTATTATTATTGGTGGTGGTGGTGGTGGTGGTGGTGGTATTTTCGAGATAGGGTTTCTCTGTATAGCTTTGGCTGTCCTGGAACTCACTTTGTAGACCAGGCTGGCCTCAAACTCAGAGATCTGCCTGCTTCTCCTCCAGAGTGCTAGGATTAAAGACACGTACCAGGTACATTGTAAATTTTAGATGGACACAAGCATTCACACAAAATCAAAGGATAGGTTTATTTTTGTTTACTTGTTTGGATAAATATTTCCAAGTTGTACCAATTGATAGTCCCGAAGAGCTTTTTTCAGACACCAAATCATGGCTGTAGATGTTGATGTGGCTTTAGCAAAAAAAAAAAAAAATGGTTCCACCTGTGACTGAAAAGTCTCTCTGGTACTCAGGGCTGCCTGGAAAGTCAGCCATCTCACACAGCTGCCCACCACCCCTCAGCTGACTGGTGGACAAGGTGGTCTTCAGCACTTCTGGGAGAGGCAGAATAACAGAAGTTTGTACCATGGGGTCCTCAGGAAGGAGCTAGTCAACCTTTTCCAGTGCCAGATGAGCAAATGGAGTTGTGGGCAGGTGCTGTCCCCGGGTGCACACTACCCTGTCCCCATCCTTCTGGAACATTGGTGATCGTCAGTCATCCAGAATGTCTGGGTCTTTCAAACACAACCTTGGAGAAGAAAGCATGGCCTCAGAGGGGCAGCTACTGCTAAGGCTGAGAGAAGTATTCACACAATGAGCATTTCTCAGGGTAGGTAAGGACTAGATGCTCCTGGATTAACTATGACAATGACAATACACATTTGATCAACAGACTGAAGTATGGATCCATTTTTGATGTCAGTCTTCAGTGTGTGATTGCTGAGGAGTTACCTTCTCCCTTCCTACTTCAGTCTTGAAAACTGGAATTTCTCCCTTTTGTCAGTTAGAGAGAGGAAAGTTCTTCTGATTTCTCCTACCCTCTTGCCTCACTGAAGGTGGAAGTCTACCTTGTGTGAAGTCAGTCTGGGAAGAAAGAATGGCCACCAGAGCCTGTTTTAGAAGACCTGAACTTGAGGCACCATACCCTACCCCCACTGCCCTCTGAGTAACTCCTCAGGCTCAGGAGAATAGCTTAGGATGTGGCTATGGGTGGCCTGTGGATTTGTGGGAGAAAGTCACATTGTGGTTGTAGTTCTGAGTCCTCTGTCTAGCTGATGATCAGAAGATAATATTTTTATCTAACCTGGTTTTTTTTAGCTCTTTGTTAATGCAGAATTTATAGGAAAAGGGGTCTTATTAATTGACTTCCCTTAATTCATAACAGTGCCCTTAAAACCTGTGGGCGTCAAAGCTCAGGAAATGAGACAGATCCAATTATGGGAGCAACAGCTGATAGAGTGCAAAGCCCTGATTCACAGCATCCCGTAGAGCAGGCGTGGTGGCGCGGGCATGAAATCTCAGCATGTCGGAGGCAGAAGCAGGAGAATTGGAAGTTCAGGGTCATCTTCAGCTAAATAGGAAGTTGGGGCCATCCTGGGCTACATGAGACCCTGTCTCAAAACAAACAAATAACTAATTATTGTGGGAGCAAGCAAACACTCTGTGGTTTTCTACATGCAGAGGTGGCTGGCCCACACGTTTTCCATTCTGTTCCTTCTTAAAGATTAATTTTTAAAAGCTTTGCTAGTTCCATAGGCCGTGTCTATAATAAATTTTAGTCTCTTTCATCCTCCTCCAGCTTCTTTCCTGCCAGTTCCCTCTCTCCTTTCATGTGTTGGGGGAGGGGGAGTCATGAGCCCTCCCCCTGTCCATATTGAAATGCTGCCTGGCCTAATTCTTGCTCAGGGTTTGTGTGGACGGCTACAGCTACGAGTTCATGAGCTCATTCGCCATGTCATGTCCAGACGATACTGCGTCACGGTCACGGTGTTCCCAAACTCTGACTTTTACCGTCTTTCTGCCTCTTTTCCTCAATGGCCCCTGGGCATCAGCAGAAGGGTGCCCGTGTATAAAATGGATGTCCCCTGGAGCTGAGCACTCTGTGGTCACTTGCTCTCTGCACTGTGACTGGATGTGAGTCTCTGCGTAACTACCACTGCAAGAGCAAGCTTCTCTGATGAAGTCTGAGAGCCGCGCTGATCTACGGATATAAACATAAATATTTAGAAAGCCGTTTTTGATACCGTGTCCATTTGGGAAAATAACAGTGGTGGGTTTTTCTTTAGAGCTTCTGACTACCCCAGCCACAAGTTCCTGGCTGTGTTTGGAGTCCCAGGTGTGAGTTTCCTCATATGGGGCAGGCCTTAAATCGAATCAGAAGTGGGTTGGTTACTCCCCATAACATTCATGCCACTATTACGCTATTGGGTACATCTTGACAGGCCTGTCATCATTGTCATTTGCAGGGTTCACAGCCAGCAGAGACTGCTGATGACCTTTCCTTCCCCAAAGCCTGCATTGTACCTTCTGGCACTACGAAAGCTAGCCAGCAAGGAGACCGCTTCCAGCTTGATTTCTCCATGTCCTGTGACCAAAGCCTGGGGTGCATTCAGCAGTAAGGTCCTTCCATCGAGTTCTGATGGGAAACCAAGAGCAGTGGCTGGTGATAGCCTGTAATGTTTGGGGAGTATCTGAGCTCTTCCTGACCAACAACTCACAGGTAAGTATCCTACTCCTGGCCTTAGGCTTTTTTTTGCTGTATAACCTCTGGCTTCTGGAAGGTGCATTATCCCCCCCTGCTAGTCTCTTTTGTTCCAAGAATTATGGACCTAGCAGGTCTTAATCTCCAAGGCAGATATCTTCACTAAATAAGATTAGAAGCTATAAACATCCTGGAACATGAGTAGGCACATGGAGGACAGACATTAGCAAAGACAAAGTACAAATAAGAGTTGTGAAACCAAACACACACACACACACACTAGGGCAGAGGAGAAATAGAAAATTTTAGAAAAGAAGGAAAAATAAAGTCTAGCTATATTTCTTGAATTGTTAGGAATGTTCTTGATTTATTTATTACACAGATTACAAACTAATGTATTTACTTTCATTATATTTGAGTAGAAGCCAGCTCCAAAAGACTGTCTATGTAAATGTTCATTTGCATCTGTGTGACTGAGTAAGGGGGAAGTGTGGAAAGTGTACAATGGATGTGAGCCTTGGCGGCTCAGGGGGATGGGAATGTGGAGGAGGCCAAAGGGAGTGCTCTGCTTCAGCGTCCAATGGCTTTCACCAGCTTGGCTGGTGCACTAAGCATGTTTTCGTATTGAAGAGCATCAATACAGGACAGCAGATCAAATGAAAAGAAAATGTTTGTTTCTCTGTGTTTAAGAAATAAAAAAGTCAGCAAAGCAGAGTGCAGAATGGTCTGTATCACCTGACCCTACATACGCCACCCAGAATGTTCATCACGGGATAAGGATGTAGCTCAGTGGTAGAACAGTTGCTTAGCTGATTGCCTACCACTAGGAAAAAATAAATTTGCACATATATAAATATGTGCATCAAAATACCCTTTAGAATTATTTGAAATATTTTCCATGAGTGTCTTTCATGTGTCACAAAACCTAAAATGTCTGAGGTGATAATTATGACAATTACCCTGATCTGATAATTATACATTGTGTGTGTAGGCACTGAAATGTCACTGTACCCCATAAATCTGTATAATCACTATGTGACAATTAAAAACACACATCAAAATGCATTAAGATGAATTTAAAAATGAAGGCATTACCCTTTCAGCTTTTGTTTCTAGGGATAGCATTTCCCCCTTTGATCTTTTAATTTTCATTCTTCCTGTGGAGTTTCAAAGGCTATTTTTAGAATGAATTATATTTATAGGTAAGATAATACAAGAAGAAAACCCTTAAGATACGGCGACGGCACGAAACTTGTTTATAAACTGCACCTTGAGTCATGGTGAGGTAGTACCCCAATAAATCCATCTTGAGTTGAAAATGCAGCCAAGCCACCTCCCTGTATATGTATATACTGTGGTGTACTGGAGTTTCTCTTTAGTGATTGTGTGACTGGCTGAGAACTATGGTTTACCACCTTTCCCAGCCCTGGAGGTCATGCCCTACTGTTTATTGCTAGCCTGGGAAAGGACCAAAATTCAGAATTCAAAGCCTGTTGTCTACTAAGTGGGCGTGGCTGCTGCACCACTGTACACGTGCAGAATCCCGGATGGAAGCATCGTAAATGAAGGACCACCTGAATATTGTAGCTTCAATAGGGGTGTTGTACCATCAAAAGATGAGTTAGGGAGTCATGAAACTGTTCACGGCAATGGGAAAATTAGGTGGCATTGGTTAGAATTAAGTTCTTGAGCAAAGCAGCATTCCTGATGGTGACAGTAGTCAGAGAGAGAGAGAGAGAGAGAGAGAGAGAGGAGCTAGCTGACCACTCTACTGGCTTTCTAGTAGGTTTTGAAGTCAGACATTGTAGCTCCCCCAACTTTGTTCTACTTGCTTTGGCTATTTGAGGCCTTTGTAGATCCATGTGAAATTTGTGATTTTTCACTCCTCAATCTGTGAAGAACATCATTGGGAGGTTGATACCAACCGCATCGAATCCATAGCTAGCTTACGGTCCTATGGGCATTTTAATAATCTTAGCTTTTCTACTCCATGAACATGGGGTGTTTTTCTATGCTGTGTGTCTATGTGTATGAATTGGCTTCCATTTCTTTCACCATTTACGGTGGTTTGAATAAGAATGACCCCCACAGGCTCCTGGATATGAATGCTTAGTTACCAGGGAGTGGATTGAAAAAATTAGAAGGATTAGAAGGTGTGGCCTTGTTGGAGTTGGTGTGGCATTGGAGGAAGTATGTCACTAGGGGGTGAGCTTTAAGGTTTCAAAAGCTCATGCCAGGCCCAGGTGCGCTCTCTCTCTCTCTCTCTCTCTCTCTCTCTCTCGCTCTCTCTCTCTGCCTGTGGATCAGGATGTAGCTCTCAGCTACTGCTCCAATGCCATGCATGCCACCACGCTCCCTGCTACGATGATCAGGGACTAAACTTCTGACACTGTAAGCAAGCCCCCAATTAAACGCTTTCTTTTATAATAGTTGCTTTGGTCCTGGTGTCTCTTCACAGCAATGGAACAGAGACACTAAGACAGCACATTTTTGTAATTTTCATTGTTGACATCACTCACTCGCTTGGTTAACTTTATGTCTGGTTTTGTTGTGATTATTGCTGGTGTTGTTTGTTTGTTGGGGCTTTCTTTTTCTTTTTGTTTTCCTATTGTGAATTGGATTACTTTGTTGATTTCTTTCCCAACAGTTTCATCACTGGGGTATAAAACAGCTAGCCATTTTTGTATGTTGATTTTATATCCTGGGATTTTTATGTCCTGCTGGTTTTATATCTTTATCAATTATAACAGTATTTTGGGTAGAATCTTCAGGTTTTTCCACACATAAAATCAAGCTATGTGCGAACACAGATGATCTGATCTCTTTTCCTAGCCAGATGTCCTTTATTTGTTTGTCTTACCTTTTTGCTGTGACTAAGACTTCTAATATCAGATCAAGTGTGTGCAGTGAAAGTGGACATCCTTGTCTTCTTTCTGATCTGAGAGGAAATGACTTCAGCTTTTCCTTATTCAGTATGTTGTGGGCAGTGGGTTTGTCATCTAGAATTCTTATTATGCTTACCTTAATGTTTTTAAGTGACTCATTCCTGAGGGGACTAATCTGGTTTTAGGAGAACTTAATTAATTCCTTGTGAGGTTAGATCAGCATGACCTAATCCATTTCCACAGGGCCCACCTTTTAAAGAGTCTACCACCTTAATACTACCTTGCTGGTAACCAAGGTTCCAGAATATGAAATAAGTAGGGGGCAAGCCTTATTCAAACCAAAGCACCAATGTTCACAACAACATTCTTCACATTGCTAAAAGGCAAAAACAGTTTGTGTCCATCAACAGATTTATTTTATCATTTTACCACATACAAAAAGGATATGTGATACAACTTGATGATACAACTAAAATCTTAATTTTTATTATAGGAAATCAATGCTCATATTTGAAACTAAAATTAAAAAAACTATGCCACATAATGCATGCATATATATGTATATATATATATGTATATATATATATATATATATATATAAAACTCATGTGCAATCTTACTATTTAAAGTAACTGTCACCTAGAGTTGCAACAGATTTCTATGTATTTATACCACTACATGCATGTTTTTTTTCTCTAGACAATAGTGCATGCATGTCTCATATTAGCATACATAGTTATAGCACATTCACCGAAGGAGGTGCCGTACTTTGTGTGGGTTGCAGACTCTACGACTGAGTTACATTTCAGCTCTCACATGTTAGTCACTAAGTATGTGTCACTTTTACTTCTCAGCAGCCACATGTGTGCAAGTTTTGAAATCACCACAATCGTCTCCATGGGCCTCATTCTTCCTAGCCCTGTAGGTAGGGTTTAGGGCAAGGATCAGAGTCATGTCCCGGGATAAGAAGACGTTGATCTCTTCTGAGAAAGGGGCCATGGGACTTAAGGCCAGTGGTGCTCCCAATGAGAAACCACGCAGAGTGTGAATTCCAGAAATCCTTCTCCAACTGATATCCCCAAGCAACCTTGGGTTTCAGAAGCCAGCGTTCTGAGATAATTATTAATTGCTGGGGATTGTGGAAACAAAGGCAGGAGACATCTATATTCAGGTTTGCAATTTTCAGTAGTAGGTGGAATTTGCTTTAGATAGAGGTAATTAACCAGGCCTGAACCACTCACTGCATTTCAGGATACAGTCAACCTGTTCACTATAGCCGTGATACTAAACATTACATCATTCGTACTGTGAACCTAAGCAAGTCCCAAGGAAATTTCTTTCTACTTATTCTCAAATTTTGTGTCCTTATATACATACACAGATAAGGGCTGGCGAGAGCAGACGGCCTGTGGACATGTCTGTGGGGAACTGCCTTGATTGTCAATTGACCCAATCCTCTATGGGGTAGCAGGACATCGTTCCTTAGGCTGGACCCTAAACTGTATGCGTGAAGAAAGCTGATAAGCAAGCAAGTGGCCTAGGTGCATTCTCTTTTGACAGTGTCTGTGATACTTCAAATTCCTGCCTTGACTTCTCCAAAATGATGAACTGTAACCTGGAATCCTCAGCCAAACGGACCCTTTTCTTCTCTTTGCTGCTTGCTGACAGGGTGTTTGTCACAAGCGAAGTGAAAGTAGGTCACCCACTGTCCTAGTCACTGTTCTAGTGCTGTGAAGAGACACCATGACCACGGCAGCTTTTATAAAGGAAAACATTGAACTGGGGCTGGCTTACAGTTTCAGAGGTTTAGTCCATTATCATCATGGCAGGGAGCACGGCGGTGCGCAGGCAGACGTGGCGCTGGAGAAGGAGCTGAGAGCTGCATCCTGATTTGCTGGCCAAGAGAGAGAAAGAGACTCTGGGCTTGGCGTGGGCTTTTGAAACCTTGAAGCCCACTCCCAGTGACACATTTCCTCTAACAAGACCACACCTCCTAATCCTTTCAAATAGGGCCACTCCCTAGTGACCACACATTCAAATCTCTGAGCCTATGGGGGCCATTCTCATCCAAACCTCTGCTCTGAACTCTTGGATGGTCATACTGCTTCACAGACAGGAAAAATGTATATGCAGTTTCACACCTTTCATGCTAACCCAGCTTTTAAAAAAGATGAATAGGGCTGAACACTCACTCACTCAAGGATAATGCTTCACCTCTGTATAAGGAGACAGAACTGCTGGCTGGGGAGGCAGGGAGGTGAACAAAGACATTGGAAACTGGGCCCAAGTCTTAGTTGCCCCCTCCATTAGTGAACACTAATATAACTAGAAAATTAGATTCCCCTAGTTTACTGAGACATTAGGGGGAGTCAAACTGTGTTGTTTCCCACCATGGTGTTCATGATACACACAATGAGAAGAAACTGAATTTGGCTGGTCACCCAGAACCTTCTTGAGTCCTGCAAGCTTCCTAACAGCTGGAAGGGCTCTAACCACACAGGGAAGGGGATTGCATCTTAGTTGAGTGGTCATGTCACTGCATCAGAATGTGGCTGTGGTGGGTCTCTTAGGAACAGTCTTACAGCTGGACAGGGGTAGCGCACACCTTTAATCCCAGCACGGAGGTGGGCAGAGGCAGTCAGTCTCTGAGTCTGAGGCCACTACAGCCAGGTCTACATAGAGAGTTCCAGGACAGCCAGGGCTAGAGAGAGAAGCCCTGTCTCGGGGTGGAGGCGGCAGCGGGGGGTGGGAGTGGGGGGTGGTTCCTTTTATCTGTATACATGGACAATGAACTGACTAGCCATCCTGGATTCATTATCTCTACACCACAGTACCAGCAAAGAACCAGGGCTTACCACTTCCTCTGTTTTTATAGAACTTTCCTAAGATTTGCAGGTTGACCCTAACTACAGAACAACTGGTTCTTCTGTCTGGAAAGATGACCCCAGATGATACTGTGCTTCCTGCATTCATCAAATGCCATGCATCTAAACACAAGCAAATAGAGAAAGTGAAATGAACTGGTCTGTCCAAGGGCCTTCCACAGCTACAGGAAGAATGTTATGTGTTCTCTTTGTATTCAGAGCCTACAGGGTAACTCAGCAGCAGATAAATAACACATCTTTAATCTCACTGTGGTTTCTTGTGAGAGGTCTTGGGGGGAGCGGAGCAAGCAAGTCTTCCTTGCCCAGACTCGAATCCAACTGTATCCATTCAATCCACACTGCTGTGAGCACACAGAAAGTAGTCAGGCATCTGAGGCACGATGGAGGGAAGCTTCCCTGCCGCATCTGCATGAGGAAAAGCATCACGGAAGAGAAAAACAGCAAAGCTAGAGTCCTGAAGTGACTGACTTCTAGATCTACAACGTTTAGGGTCTTTCTCCTTTCATAATCGTTCCATATAATGATGCCCAAAACAATCTTGGTTGGTTGGTTGGTTGGTTTCCTGGTTTTGTTTTTGAAAGAGCCTCTTGTTGCCCAGGATGGCCCTGATCTTTCTCACAGCTCAGGATGATCTTGAACTCCTGATCTTCCTGCTTCTACCTCCCAGGTGCTGGGATTGCTGTGCGCACCCCCATACCCAACTGACCCCCAGAATATTTATCCTCTTTGTCAATTTTCATTTTTCAAACTAAGCTGACCTTTTGGTCAAAAGTTCATATGTGTATTGAGGCAAGCATTCTATCACAGGTATTAGAAAAATAATATTTTTAAGCATCTTATTATTTACAGACCACTGAACCAAAAGTACATATAGTAATAAGATCTAGGACTTTCAGCCGGGCGGTGGTGGCGCACGCCTTTAATCCCAGCACTTGGGAGGCAGAGGCAGGCGGATCTTTGTGAGTTCGAGGCCAGCCTGGTCTACAGATCGAGATCCAGGAAAGGCGCAAAGCTACACAGAGAAACCCTGTCTCGAAAAACCAAAAAAAAAAAAAAAAAAAAAAAGATCTAGGACTTTCTATAAATTACCTAATTAGTAGTAGTCGTCACATGTTCTAATGCATGTCCAAATAAAATGGAATAGCAACTGTACTTGTATGTATGAATATATATTTAACATATATATTGTATTTCCTGGAACTCTTTTTTTTAATCAGAAAACTGAGATTTAGAAAGGAAATTATGTTTAAGTAGAGAGCAAGTATCAGTCATCCATCCTAGAGTATGCTATATTTGGACTTTGGGGGAAAGTGCTTATTTTTCTAGCAAATTTGGAAATCATTTCTTAAACCAGTTTTAGTCAAGAGGAAAGGTTTTCTGATTATGCTTTGGTGAGCAGTCGTCTTGAGAGGGATAAGCCTTCCATGTATTTTATTGACCTAGCCTTTGCAACATCCTCAGCATGAATCAGTCCCACTATTATAGGTCTTTTAAAAGAACATAAAGATGGATTTGATGCATTAAGAAACAATAAAGATTATACAAACTAGTCAATCAAAAAGTGCAAATGTGCTTTGCCAAATGTCAATGGTTGACCGACATTTTCAGGATACACAGATCTTACAGGGATGTGATCTTTATTGGAGCCAGTTCTGCTCAGGGTGAACTGGAGTCCTTTCTGTTGACTCTAGACCACATAGGACTGCCCCCCCCCCACACACACACCCAGGCACGCGCACTGTGTTTCATGTTACCCATTGCTTAGCACCATGGTCTTTGTGTGCAGTGAAATGCAAACCATCAGCACTAGAAAAACAAAACAAAAATCTCCATCACATCCGGTCATGTTCACTGCCAGCACTTTCAGTATATTTGCATTATTCCTTCCTTGCCTCTTTTCCCCACAAGAATGGGACTATAGTGAGACACATGTCTTAGGAATAAAAGTTGAGGATGCACACACACACACAAAAACAATCTCAGTTATTCAGACGCATAACATATTAATGCAATGTTTAAAAATTAAAATCTAGTGCCAAAGGTTCATGATGAATGGTATCTTAAAACTTAAATGTTTTTAGATTGATGTTTTATTTTATATGTATGAGTGTTTTGCCTACCTATACACATATATACCACATGTGTGCCTGATGCCCATGGAGGCCAGGAGAGAGTACTGGATCCCCTGCAACTGGAGTTACAGATGGTTGCAAACCATGTGGGGTCTGGGGACTGAACTCAGATCCTTTCCAAGATGGCTAACTGCTTTGCCATCTCTACACACACACACACACACACACACACACACACACACACTCACACAAATTTTAAATAATGAGATCTAACTTTCATAGCCTTCCCTCATGTCCTCAACTTCAATCTCAGCTCTGGCCCATGAAACTTTGTCTAAAAAAATGAGCAATCGGCTGGCTTATTTTTCTGTACAGTTGCCAGCATTCCGAGAGGTAGAGGCAGGAGGATTGCTTGAACTTATGAGTTCAGAGTCAAATGGGCAACATAGTGAGCCCTTGTCTCAAAGCAAACACAAAACAACCAATTCATTAATGTTTGCTGTAACTCACCATTAAAACCAGTTAGAGCTGGCTCTTCCCGTTGTGGAGGGTTATTAGTTATTGATTTAATTTCTGTAACAGATGGAGGCCTATTCCCGCTACATTCTCCCCTTTGTGGGAGTTTGGTGGATGACATTTTTCAAGGAATTGGTCCTTTTCACTTACAGCATTAATTTTTTGAGCAAAGTGTTATTCATATATTCCTTTTTTTATTCTTTGATAGCCTTAGAATCCAGAGTGGCGTCTCCTTCATTTCTAATCTTTGTGCATTTGCCTCTCCCACCCCTGCCCGTGCACCTGTGCGTGTGTCAAATCCATGACCTCAGACATGCTAAGCGTGCACTCTACATTGAGCCGCGTCTTCAGTCTTTTCTGATGTTAGAAAATTGTGCGTAGCCGGGCGGTGGTGGGCACATGCCTTTAATTCTAGCACTTGGGAGGCAGAGGCAGGTGGATCTCAATGAGTTCGAGGCCAGCCTGGTCTACAAAGAGAGTTCCAGGCCAGCCAAGATTTTTTCACAAAAAAAACCCTTCTTTAAAAAAAAAAAAAACTGTGCCTTCTCTTTATTTTTCCTAAGCTTTCAAAGAATCAATCATCTTTTGCTTTTGTAGATTTTCCTGTATTTTCCATTTTCAATCTAATTGGCCTCTCTCTACTCTTGGTTTTACTCCCCCCCATATTATTTTGGAATTAATATGCTTTCTTTTCCTAGTTTTGAAGGTTGGTGCATATTCTTTACAATGAGTCTTCCTTCTTTTTCTACTATCTGTATTAGTTTTTGCTGCAGCTCACAAATTATGATATATTTTGCATTTTTCTATGGGTCAGTGTGGTTTTTCTTTTTCTTTTCTTGCTCTTTTCTTTTCCTTCCTTTTTCTTTTCTTTTGAGACACTGTTTCTCTGTGTAGTACTGGCTGTCCTGGAATTCTCTATGTAGACCAGGCTGGCCTTGAACTCAGAGAGCCACCTTCCTCTACCTCCCAAGTGCTAGGAATTGAAGGCATGGCCTGTGTTTTTCTTTTTAAAGTCTGTGCTCTACCGCAGAACTACAGCCATCCTATGAGTACAGTGTTTGAAAATCACATCTCATGATCACCTCCCGCCACACACAAACCAACGCCCCTTCTTGCCATTCTCCCTGTACCTGCCGTGAACAAACACTCTGAACTCCTTCTGTTTCTCTGTCTGTAATATCTTGTCATAGAATTAGACTGGAACCAAGGGTGTTTTGTTTCCTTTTGGTTGCTGCTGTTTTTCCTGACGCTGTCTTACTATAGCCCAGGTTAGTCTTAAACTCAAAATCCTCTTGCCTCTTCCTTCTAGGGCAGTGGTTCTCAACCTTCCTAATGCTGCGACCCTTTAACACAGTAATTCCTCACAGTGTAGTGACCACCAACCATAAAATCATTTTTGTTGCTACTTCATAACTGTAATTTTGCTGCTGTTATGAATCATAGTGTAAATGTCTGATATGCAGCACCTTCCACCCCCAAGGGGTTTCAACCCACAGATTGAGAATCACTGTTCTAGGAGATTCCAGGAACACATTACAATGTTAAGTCTCTCTTCTTTTTTATAGCTTCCGTCCTTCACTAGGTATCCACCCCAGAAGAGCTAACAATTAGTGCGAAGAAGTGTATTTGCACAGATCTAAGCAGTAAACTAGAAGGGACCACATCCATTTTGAACACTGCCAGGCATATCCAACTGGCTGCCATGAGTCACCTACAGAATAAAATATTTATGAATGAAGTCCATGTCATATCATAAACTTACTTAAAGCATTATGGGGAGAGGGGTTTCTGGGTTTGTTTGTTTTTTGTTTTGTTTTGTTTGTTTTGTTTTTTGGTTTTTTGTTTTGTTTTGTTTTTGTTTTTTGGTTCTTCAGTGTGAATTTTGTAGATGGTAATGTCATTTTGAAATGTCAAAAGGTGGGTGGGACATGCCTGACTCTTCACTCACAAGGCTGTGTTGTGGATTCTTTCCCCAAGTCCCCTCTGACATCACCAAAGGCTCTCAGTGCTTCTGATGCATTTTGGTTTTGTTTTTGGTGATTAAAGATTTTCGTCTGCTTTTTACTACCAAGGGCGTTCCTAACTTTTGTCAGTGGCTTCCTTCAGAGTCTGAGCTATCATTTGAAGCCGTTACTCAGATCACAGTTCAGATCTGAGGAAGAACATTCTGGCCTTTCTGATCTCAGGTACTACAAATCCATGACCCATTTTGTGATCATTTTTGTTTATTTGTTTGTTTGTTTTTTAAAAGCATCTCTTTCTTGAAGTGTTTTGATGCCCCCAACAAAGCTTAGAAGGTGCTCCAGATGATCTGGCTTTCTCAGGAGAAACCTTCAGATGAGTGTCAGGGTGACGGAAGCAGTGAGGAAAGACTGGATATGCTGGGCTGGCCGAATCCTGAAGAGCTGCCCGCATCTGAGCTGCTCACGTGCCCCTCGCTTTGTCTCAAGGGACCCTCCATCTGCTCACGCTGTCTGACACTATCTGAAACTAGACATGTGTGAGGAACTGTCAGCTTGCTCCAGAATGACTCGCTTCAGGTGTGTTATTACCGCAGCACCTGAAGATGTTAAAAGCAGCCTCCTTGTACATGTCTGATTTCTTCTTAGGCATTAAATACTGAGAATAAGTTAGTTGAAGAAAGATAAAGGGGGTTATTGTGTTGTTATTTTAATTAATTTCAAAGGTTTTATTTTCTGTCCCGGCCCTAAAATTCCTCTTTAGCTGTGTGGTATGGGGGCGGGGGCAGGGGCGGGGAGGAGATCATAAACTTAAATATGAATTTTGCCACACAAATAATCCTCCCTTGCTTGTCCTTTGTCGGTAAGGAAGTGGAGAAGGAGAGAGATTGACTCTGCAGCCCCAAACACATTACCCAGGTAGCACAGAAGGCGGGCACCTCTTGTCCTCTGCTAGCCCACAAGGATCACCAGAGCTCAAACTCAGAGCGGAAATAGGAAGATCTCAGTTGATGGCTCCCGCTTCCTCCTATTAAAAAGAGCATTCCTTGAGAGACCAATACAATTAACTAAGGGGCGAGAAACTAACTAAATACCTCACCCAGTGAATAAACAAACAAACAGACCGGTTTAGCCTCAGCGATCCCTCTTTGTCTTGGTGTCTTGATAATAGAAAAGCATTTTCCACATCCTCAAAGAACCATTTTCCCCTCTTCCTTAAAACCTTTCGGAAGGACACACCCAGGGAGTTTCATTTGCATTTTGATGGCAGCCTTTGTTCCTTATTTTACTTCCAAAGCCTGTTATTGTGTTGCCTAACTAGACTGGTAACTGCTTCATTTACAACCCAAAAGACTTCTTACAAGTTATAAGGGGAATTTAATAGGTAATCCCAACTGGGTTCCTGAATGAGCGCGGAAACCAATTGTACTAACCATGCTGTTTTAACTCCCTGGGGTCTATCCCAGTGCCCTCTCCCCACCCCCATCCCTCAAACCGTTGGCGGAATTTTGTTTTGAAAGGACGGAAGTACTGCCTTCTCCCCTTTGGGGGAGAGTCCAGAGAGCTGCTCAGATTTCCAATAATGGCCAGCGCTCAAGGGGGTTAGAGCCACACTACCCACACTGGAGAGCTAGAGCCATGATCAACAGGCCTGTAAATGATGAAACCCACCTGATGCTCCCCGGACAAAGCCTACGGCTCAGTCAGGAGATTAAAACTGTTAAAACCGGAAGCCGGATGAGCTTCCTGTGAGCTCCAGAAGGGATAAGACTCCCCTGAAAACAGGGATTTCTGCCATGGGTGCTGCACATGGCCACAAAGGAAACCAGGCGAAGAAATGAGACTCCTGGCATTGCTAGTGCCCCCCAAGTGGGGCAGAGACACCTGGCTGGGTCGCTCCAGGCTCCATCACTTCATAAGGCATATTGATCTTTGGTCCCTACAAAGTCCATATGAAGTTAGTTCAAATGAAAATGAACTTCTAAATAGTATGTTTACGGACGTGTAGCAAACAGGTGGGAACAAGCAGAGACTGAACATACAGCTTGATATATTGCCACAACATGAGCGTGCTCATGTAACTTACCCAGGCCAATGAAGATAAAATCCCCCAGCCTTTTCGCGATGATTAAAATGATTGGTAAGGCGGAACACCCCTCATGTATATGATGTCTGTTATATGGACACACTCTCCTTTTAAGGCCTTTTTGGGTCTTTTTACTTCTTTGTGTGTTGAGGTATTGTCCTAGTTGGGGTTTCTATTGCTGTGATGAAACACCATGACCAAAAGGCGAGTTGGGAGGAAAGGGTTTATTTGGCTTACACTTCAGCATTGATGTCCATCACTGAACGAAGTCAGGACAGGAACTCAAACAGGGCAGGATCCTGGAGGCAGGAGCTGATGCAGAGGCCATAGAGGGGTGCTGCTTACAGTCCTGCTTCTCGTGGCTTGTTCAGTCTACCTTCTTATAGAACCCAGGACCACCAGCCCAGGGACGGCACCGCCCACCATGGACTGGACCCTCCCCCATTGATCACTAATTGAGAGAAAATGCTTTACAGCTGGATCTCATGGAGGCGTTTCCTCAGCTGAGGCTCCTTCCTCTGATGATTCTATAACTTGTGTCAAGTTGACACAGAAAACCACCCAGTCCATGTATCTATCCTTTCTGGGTAGACAGTAATTTCCGTATTCTGG
Organism: Peromyscus attwateri; assembly: GCA_902168425.1. Lineage (NCBI taxonomy): Eukaryota > Metazoa > Chordata > Mammalia > Rodentia > Cricetidae > Peromyscus > Peromyscus attwateri. The sequence goes on from CABHPP010167415.1 coordinate 22,852, forward strand.
ATGTCAATTGTCAGTTATAAGTTTTGAGAGTATCTTCTGCCACAATGTTAGTGGCCCTTCCATCCCACAAAGATTTCAGCCATGGAGGCAGTGCATAATAAAATATCGAGTCCTGTCCGGTGTAGCTAATCTTTGACTATTCCTACTGTTAGGACACAGGCCTGCCCCTTTAAGCTCTTCCAAAGCCAGCCCCCATAGTTGGAAGAGAGCAAGTTGTGTCTCTAAGTTCTCTCTAAGACAATCAGGTGTCTGTGCTGTGACGCTAACAGCTCCTAATGTGTGACACCTGGCTCTTCCCTTGTCTCATATGCCACATTGAACTAAGCCATACAACGTGAAGCTTCCCGCCAGCCCCCAAACTTACTTGAGTCGGATATTTCCTTTGTTCTTTGGGTTGGCTTTAGGGATTCTCTCTGAAGAGGTTTCTCTGCACCCCCATCCCTCACATGTCCCTTCTTGCTCTGACTCTTCCATCCCTCACATGTCCCTTCTCATTCTGACTCTTCCATCCCTCGCATGTCCCTTCTCATTCTGACTCTTAAAAACTCCTCTCCATTTTTTTATTAATTAAACTTTTTCATTTATTTTACATCCCAACTACAGTTTCCCCCTCCCTCCTCTCCTGTTCCCTCCCCTCTATCCTCCCCTCCTCTGTTTCTGTTCAGAAAGGGGCAGGCCTCCCATGGGTGTGAACAAAGCCTGGCATATCAAGTTGAGGTAGGACCAAGCTCCTCCCTTTGTATAAAGGCTGTGCAAGGCAACCCAGTATGGGGAATATGAAAAGAAAAAAGAGAGAATATGGATATGATAAGATAAAAAGGGAGATTATGGAATCTACTTTTAAAAAGGAACTACTTGTTTTAAATAAGATAAGTAATGAAAAATTTTTTGGTCTGAGTTTATCAGATGTTACTGGACTGGACATTGTTAATATAATGGACTAGACATCATTAATGTAATCTTGACTGTATGTATTGTATATACTTATTGGATAGTTTTTCTTGTATTAGTTATAAGCTTTTTTAATTTTAGACAAAAAGAGAGGAAATGTGGTGGTATTGTATTCCCCAAAATATTGTGTATGCTAATAAACTTATCTGGGGTCAGAGAACAGGACAGCCACAATATTAAACATGAGGATAGGCTGTGGTAGTACACGCCTTTAATCCTAGCATTCCAGAGGCAGAAATCCATGTGTTCAAGGATACACCCAAGCATGGTGACTCACGCCTTTAATCCCAGAAAGCCAGCCTTCAATCCCAGGGAGTGGTGGTAGAAAGCGGAAAGGTATATAAAGCATTTGGCCTGGAGAAGCATTTGGCCTGGTTAAGCATTCAGGCTTTTGAGCAGCAGTTCAGCTGAGACCCATTCTGGATGAGGACTCAGAGGCCTCCAGTCTGAGGAAACAAGACCAGCTGAGGATCCGGCAAGGTGAGATAGCTGCGGCTTGTTCTGTCTCTCTGACCTTCCAGTGTTCACCCCAATACCTGGCTGAGGTTTGATTTCTATTAATAAGAACTGTTAAGACTCCTGCTACAGGAATATGTTCCCAAAAGCCCACTCAGGCGTTAGGGAATTGGAGAAGACATCAGAAGATGGAAAGATCTTCCGTGCTCATGGATCAGTAGGCTTAACACAGTAAAAATGGCCATCTTACCAAAAGCAATCTGCAGAGTCAATGCAATCCCATTCAAAATCCCAACACAATTCTTTACAGACCTTGAAAAAACAATAGTCAACTTCATATGGAAAAACAAAAAACCCAGGGTAGCCAAACAATCCTGTGCTGTGGATATCGTTCTGTATGCTGTGAATGTTTTGCTCTGATTGGTTAATAAATAAAATGCTGATTGGCCAGTAACCAGGCAGGAAGTATAGATGGGACAAACAGAGAGGAGAATTCTGGGAAAAGGAAGGCTGAGTCAGGAGTCGCCAGCCAGACACAGAGGAAGCAAGATGTGAACGCAGAACTGAGAACAGGTACCAAGCCACGTGGCTAAACATAAGTAAGAATTATGGGTTAGTTTAAATGTAAGAGCTAGTCAGTGGTAGGCCTGAGCTAATTGCTGAGCAATTTTAATTAATATAAGCTTCAGAGTGATTATTTTATGAGTGGGCTGCGGGACTGCGGGGCCTTGGCTGGACCAGAAGAGAAACTTTCTAGCTACAATCCTGTACAATGAAGGCACTTCCAGAGGCATTACCATCCCTGACTTCAAAAGCTCTGCTATAGAGCTATAGCAAGAAAAACAGCTTGGTATTGACATAAAAACAGAGATGTGGATCAATGGAATCAAATTGAAGACCCTGACATAAATCCACACACCTATGAATACCTGATTTTTGACAAAGAAGCCAAAGTTACACAACGGGAAAAAAGAAAGCATTTTCAACAAATGATGCTGCCATAACTGGATGTCAGCATGTAGAAGACTGCAAATAGATCCATATCTATCGCCATGCACAAAACTCAAGTCCAAGTGCATCAAAGACCTCAACATAAACCCAGATACACTGAACCTGATAGAAGAGAAAGTGGGAGGTAGCCTTGAACACATTGGCACAGGAGACAACTTCCTCTCCGGTTTTTAAAGAGAAGCCTCCCCTTGAAGGCTGCATTAAGCAATTTAAAATATATTAGAGCATTTTCTGTCTAATGATCTCTCTCTCCTACCTCTAGGCTCTTTTTTCTTAATACATTACATTTCTGAAGGGAATTATGTGTCAGCTTCCTTTCTGGACTGGTCAGCTACACTTACTTTGTTATATTTAACAGCAAGGTCGTGAAGATATACCTCACTGTCTTCTAGACAACATATTGAATTACCTACCATCACATTTAAAGATAGAGCCCACTTCAAATAGATTTCTAAGTATATATGGTCAGATTTCAACTTTTCTGTATGGCTATCCAGTTGACCCGGGATCCATTCATACCACTTGATGAAAAGACTCCGTCATTTCCCATTATCAGCAGTGTTCCTTTGTCACAGATCTAGTGTCGCATGTGTGGTTCTGTTGGGACGCTATCACTTAGTTCCATTTATCTGTCTTTGCACCAGGTATGCGCTCTATTAATTTCTATAGCCACATACAATCTTAGTGTTAATACTATAAGTTTTCCAGCATTATGTTTTCAGATATTTTATGTTTTCAGGATTTTCTTGTCCCTTCCCATTTCCAGAGAGAGTTTAGAACTGGTTCAGCTCCCTGACATCCAAAAGAAGCCCACGGGTCTGCACCTTTCTCTAAACATCCATCTGGGGAGAAGTTCAATCTTCACGGCATTTGCTTTGTTTGTTTAGATTTTCTTTTCCTCCTTAACTGGTGTCTGGGTAAGATGTTTTGCACATCTTGGCTCATTCTTAAGTAAATATTTATTCTAGATAGTGATATTTAATAATCTTTTGTCTGATTATTTATTCCCGGTAGATACAAATTCCATTAACTCCTTCTTGCTTGTTTGCACTGGTTTTGGGGGTTTGTTTTCATTTGTTTGTTTGTTGTTTGTTTGTTTTTTGAGATGGGGTCCAAACTCTGTTGCTCAGGCTGACCTTGAATTTCTGAGCTCCAGTGATCCTCCTGCCTCTGCCTTCTGGATATTATAGGCAGCTCCACTCTGCCCAGCTACAGTTACTCACCTTTATATGTAGATATTGTTGTTTACTTCTGCAGTCTAAGAGTGTATATGTAGATTCCTTGGGAATTTCTCTGTAATAACATGTCATCTGCGATTACAGATGTTTTCTTTCTCTCTATCTAATCAGACATACTACTTAACTCTCTCATTGCCTTCCTGACTGTCCTCTTCTCTGGACAGAACTTCATACAATGAGGAATAGAGACAGCACCAGTGAGCACTCTTATCTCAGTTCCAGAGGTAAGTTTCAGAAAGGCACTGTAAAGCATAGTGTTTGTTGTAGGATTTTTGTAAACACACATAATATCAAAACAATCCCCATTCATAGATAACACACCTAAGATGGTCTTAAATAGTTCTTTCTTCCTGGTATTCTAGTCTTTGCATAATATTTCTCCTTCACTGAATCATGTCCCAACTGTGTGTTCAAACGGATGGTAGAAATGAGGTGTGACTACCAAAATGATGTCATCAAAGGCATTTCAGTTTCCACGTAATCTCTCTGGATCGTCTCTGGCAGATCACTTACCTTGGGGGAAGGCCACCATTGCGTCTGAGGAGACCCACACAACTCTAATGAAGATAAAAAGTCACTTCCAGCTACCAACATCCGAGGCTAACTAGTCAAACACACTTCTACCTCACAGATCTGCCAGCTCAAGCCTTGATGTCACTCAGCCAGACAGTAAGGTCTGGCAGCCTTCTCTGCTCTTAAATCCCTTGTCAGACAGTGTGAGGGGGACACGCGTTTATTGTTTTGAGCCACAGTGTTCTGGAGATATCTGGCCATGCAAGAACAGATACTACTACTATTACTCTTACTTCATTATGAACTCTACTTTAAGCAGCTGTTAACTTTAGCTGAATGCCTTTCCTGCATCTACTAAGATACTCATGTGTGAGGAGGACAAACTCTCAAACGTGGAATTTTGAATCCAAAAGTAATATACATTTTAAATTTTGATGGCCAAATAGTTCATTAAAAAGGGGTATATCAATGTTGATATACCACTATAGATGCCTGTTTCTTCATAACCTTGACAATACAGTGGTAGCAATATTGTCTTACTGATTAGTCTAATGATAGCTTTTTAAATGTATTTCTTTAAAAAGAGACTACACTCTCTGAGTTCGAGGCCAGCCTGGTCTACACAGTGAGTTTCAAGACAGCCAAGGCTGCACAGAGAAACCCTGTCTTGTAGCATGAATCTTAGGCAGGAAAACTCTAGCAAAACTGTCTCAAAAAAACGAGAGAGAGAGAGAGAGAGAGAGAGAGAGAGAGAGAGAGAGAGAGAGAAATATAAACTTTTCATATCAGTGAAACTGAGTCTGGGTTACTAAATGCACATAGCTTTAGAATCATTATGCCTTTCTGGTTGAAGGTTCCTTTATCTTTATGAAATACACATCCTACCTGAAGGCGTTTTGTCCGAGACCATGCTCTGACATGACCGAATGGTATATGTTTTCTTCAACCTTTGATTTGCAGGAAAAATGGAAGACTCTGGAGTCCATTCATAGAGAATGGAAAAATACATGTACAACATGCATCCAATTGACTATTATAAGTAATAACTTTTATGTTTAGTTTGAGAGGTGATATAGCTTGATAAGAAAATAATGTGTTCTCAGACTAAGGGGGTTACAGCAAAGCTTTATGAATTTAAAATTCTTTTTGTTTTGTTTTGTGTTTTTCAAGACAGGGTTTCTCTGTTTTGCCCTAGCTGTCCTGGAACTTTCTCTGTAGAGCAGGCTGGCCTCAAACTCACAGAGATCCGCCTGCCTCTGCCTCCGAAGCGCTGGGATTAAAGGCGTGCGCCGCCGCCGCCGCCGCCGCCGCCGCCGCCGCCGCCGCCACCACCACCACCACCACCAGGTCCTTCTGGTGTTGTTGTGGAAGAAAATGGACAGTGCTCAGTCAAGGATATAGACCAGCTCAGATGATCATGAACTGGACCCCATCTAATTCATAGCTCAATCAGAACTTGCTAGGACTAACACTGAAGTAAGACCAAGGTAATTAGCATGAATTACCCAGAACAAATTCCAGGAAATGAATGTAAATTCCCCTGTCTAGTGCATCAAACCACAGCCTTGATTCTACCAGAGGACGCAATCGTGAGGAAGAAGGATACAAATATAAGCTATCTGAGGCAGAAACAGAGCAAGGTACTAACATGTCTCCTCCAGACTCATGTTCTGCTGCCTTATCATTTTTGGTACTTTGCCTATGCTTCCAAATTTTTTTGTCAGATTTGCTCATTATAAATTATTCTTGCTTGTTAACAAAACTCTTCATGGTAGAAACTGAAGTTAGGTGATAAAATGGAGAGTATTTGGGGACTTGGAGAAGGAAGACGCGTTTTCATTAGCAGTAAGCCATTTTTTCTATTCTCTAGAATCTCTCCAAGTCTCAGTTTTTCCTGTTGTAGAATGGGTGATAGTAACATGTGGAATATTCTTTTACACTGTGTGACTATAAATCACTATGATTGGCTTAATAAAAAGAGCTAAATGGCCAATAGCTAGGCAGCAGAGAGAATGCTGGGAAGAAGAAGGGCAGAGTCTGAGGAGTCACCAGCCAGATGAGGAAGAAGCAGCATGAGAAGTTCATAGATGAGGTAAAAGAGCCCCAGAGCAGCACACAGATGAATAGAAATGGGTTAATTTGGGGCTGGAGGGATGGCTCAGCAGTTAAGAGTACTGACTGTTCTTCCAGAGGACCAGGGTTCAATTCTCAGCACCCACATGGTGGCTCACAACTGTCTACAGCTCCAGTTCTAACAGACCTGACACCCTCACACAGACATACACGCAGGTGAAACACCAATGCACATAAAATAAAAATAAATAAATTTGAAGTACTGAATGAAATTTTTAAAAAAAATGGGTTAAGTTCTAAGAGCTAGCTAAAAACAAGCCTGAGCTATCAGCCGAGCTTTCATAGTTAATATTAAGTCTCTGTGTGGTTATTTGGGAGTGGCTGGTGGAATAGAGCTGATTGGCAGTCCAGACGAAAAATCTCCACCTACATCTAACACTAACATCTCTACTTTTCAGAACTGCTATTAGTGTGAAAAATGAGTTAGTGTACGTGTATGTGTGTGGTAAAGGACTGTACAATTGTGGGGTAAGAGCTGTGCACACACCACACCAGCTGATGTTGACCGTCAGTTGTCTACCTGAACTTTTTCTCTGTTTCACTTATTTCACTGAAACTTCATTGGAATGGGCACTGTGTGTGCAGTTCCAAAAATTACATCTCTTACCTCTCCTTGGCTTTCAGAATCTAATTAATCAAATTCTGTATAAAGTTTCAGTTATGGAAATATTTAACATCGACCCTACATAATTCCTGAGAATTCAGTCATAAGCTCTTGTCCAATATGCCATTCCATTTTAGCCAGCATTAGCTGTGTTATTAAATGTACATTATTTGAGTTGATGTAATAATTGCATTTATAGGGTACAATGTGGTACTCGAATGAACACATACAAAGTATAATGATCAAATCAGGGAAACGGCATGCCCATCACCATGAACTCTCAACACTCTCACGTTGATTTTTTGTTTTTGTTTGTTTGTCTGTTTTTGTTTTGTTTTTTAGTTTTTGGAGACAGAATTTCTCTGTGTAACAGCTCTGGCTTTCCTGGAACTTGCTCCGTGAATCAGGCTGGCTTCGAACTCATAGAGATCCACTGGCCTCTACCTCCAAGTGCTGGAATTAAAGGTGTGAGCCACCACCACTGCCCGGCACAGAAGGAATTTTCTAGAAATCCACCATGTCCTAAGGTGCTGTCTAAGAATGAAGCTGACTCTATGCTAAAAAAACAAACACATCGGTCCAAAGTCATTAAAAAAAAAAAATCACTGTTTGTGTTTCTTGTAGGATCTAGTGTGACCACATAGAATCACAGAAGAACTTGATGTAGCTCTGTATTCGGCCACATCATCAGAGGCACAGGTGGAGAGCCGGCTCAGTGACCAAGAGTATTTGCTGCTCTTCCAGAGGGCCCAAGTTTGCATTCTGCACCCACATCGTTGGGCAGTTCACAGCTGCCTGGGGAATCTGACACCCTCTTCTGGCCTCTGTTAGCATATGGAACACACACACACACACACACACACACACACACAGAGAGAGAGAGAGAGAGAGAGAGAGAGAGAGAGAGAGAGAGGGGATTTTTTTTTTAAAGACCTGCATTTCTCTTTCCTGTGAGTGTGGTTAGGTTAGTTTCTGTCAGTCATTTGTTGCTCTATAAGAGACACCCTGATGTCTAGTTCTTCAAATAAACAGCTTTGTGTGCTCACAAACCTTTGGGTCAGTGAGTTGCGTTAGGATCAAGAGGACAGGTGACTTTTACTGATGCTGCCTGATGACCTGGGGGCTGCTTAGTCTGAAGGATGCCAGCTAGCATTGCTCATCTGTATTCTACATAGTGTCATTCGCTAGTGGTCTAGCCTGGTCTTCACACAATAGTACCACTATTCCATGGGGATGAAGACAGATGTTGCAAAATGTCATGTGACCTGGGCTTAGAAGTCATACACCATCACCCCTCCAATGTTTTACTGGTCACAAGGGCAGCCCAGCTTGACAGGGTGGGGAAACTGATTCTTGATGGGAGGAGCTGTAGGCTTTGTGGCTGCTTTGAATCTACCACATCAGGGTACCCATCTAATTTTATCATCTTACTCGGGTGCCCCCTCTACTGCCTGTGTTGGCAGTGATGAGATTCTACATGGTAAGAGTTGAAACCTTTTCCACAAAGATCTCAGCTGTGGTCAGGCATCTGCTGCTTCCTTCCTTCCTTCCTTCCTTCCTTCCTTCCTTCCTTCCTTCCTTCCTTCCTTCCTTCCTTCCTCCATAGCTGTTGATAAGTCCAGCCATATCAAAGCTTTCCTGAAACGATTACCAGTATCATATGAAGATAAGGCAGAATGGTCCCAGTTGGCTCTCTAGAGACATGACTAGGGAAATGGTTGCTTCCTTTATACCCAAGTGCCCTTCTCACAGCACCCTCGCTGATAAACCAGTGTTAGTCAAAGACCAATGAGTGTGCTGACATTTCGCTAAGAGCTGTTACCTCTAGACACATGTGGATAAATGTGCTAATGAGAAGTTTTCTTAAGAGCTCTTCTATCCAGGATTATTCCAAGCCACAGCTGAATGCAAACATCATCAGAACAGTGTGCTATGCCTAATAGCCCAGAATGCCTCTGTAATACTTAATCCACCGTATACTTGACAGATCAGCCTCTGAAATAGGAACGAAGCCCCCCCGGGGGAGAGAATGGCTGTAATCATCAAGCCTCAGGTGGGAGGGCACAGCCAACTAATGACTTCCCCGTGCCATGCAGCTTACAGAGTCTCTAAATCTCCAGTCTATTCAAGACAGAAACCAAAATAATCATTTGTTCTTCTACTGTTTTTCAAGCTGTATACGGCATAATTCTGAGAGAGGCTGTTTCATGTACTTCCTTAGCAAAGAAAGGGGCCAGGGAAAAGAAATTTAGATCATGTAAAAGTTTTCCCTCCAAACACTCAGTCCTTCCACTATGCTTGCACATGCTTTGTGGATAACTGGAGTTCAACGTTATACAGGATTTTATTCATTCCTTCTTGCGTTTTCAAGTTCTAGCTGGACAAATATCCGTTATGTGTGTGTGTTAATTATTCGTTTATGGGGACTTCTTTCTTCATCTTACCTCTGACCCTGCATCATCTCTTACCTTCTTTCAAACACACACACACACACACACACACACACACACACACACACGCACGCACGCACGCGCACACACACACACACACACACACACACACACTGAGAATTTCTTCTCATTTAAGTTAGAATTTGACGCTTAAAACAGAATCCATTGTGACTGTCTTCCTGAACACAAAAAGACTTAGTTGCAGCAGCAGCGGAGGGAAGGCTGGGGAAGTGAGCTCTCAATATAGGGTCCCTCAACACAAAAGAATGGGCTATCAGGGAGCCACCGCCTGCCGTGTCTGTAGAGGTCAGGAAAGTGGTGTGCTGCAACACAACCCAAGCTCAGGAACGTAATGCAACAGTACATGCGTAAAGAAGACAGAATCTGAACGCCAGGATCCAAACGCCTCTCACTTTGCTCCTGAACACGTCATGATCTCATGACCTTGCTGGCTTCAGGAAACAGAAGGGATGAAAAGGTGACCCATGGTCTCACTGCTGCTTTGAAACTATCTCATATGCAAATTGACCGCAACACTTCTCCAGAACTGTTGAAAGAGAGCTGAAGGAAGCCATGTGAAAGCTGTCAGCTGTCAACTGGGTTGGATGGAGACACACCCAGAAGATCAGGACAGCACACCTCCCGCGCTGTCTGTGATGTTCCCAGGGATGACTGGATCATGAGGACTCTGACCTGGTGAATGGTGTAACCCACGGATAGATTCCAAATTTGAGAAGACCATTGATGGGTGGTAGAGCTGTGAAAAGTGGGGCCCAGTGGAGGAAGTGGGCCACTGAGGCAGTATCTTTAGGGGCTGTGTCTTCTGGTTCTCAACCTGTGGGTTGTGACCTCCTTGACAAACCTCTACCTCCAAAAATATTTACATTGCAGTTCATAACAGTAGTAAAGGTACAATTATGAAGTAGCAATGAAATAATTTTAGGGTTGGGGGTCACTACCACATGAGGAACTGTATTAAAGGTTCACAGCATTAGGAAAGCTGAGAACCACTGCTGACCCTTTCCTGTTATGATTCTACTGTACTTCCTGTCTACCGCGGTGTGAGCAGTTCTGCTCTGCCACCCAATCACCATGGTGATGGACTGAAACATCTGGAACCATGAACGAGCGAAGATGTCTTCTTTGGTTGTTTTGGGGACAAAAAGTCTAACACAAACCATGCTTGATTTTCTGACTTCTGGAACAAGAAATGTCCCCTAGCTGGAGGTAAAAAATGAGTGTGAGTGTCTACTGACCGAAGAGGGACTCCACTAGACACTCTCTCCTCTAAGGACACTAATTAGAATATTTAGCAAAAGTCTTCAGTACCAGGAGCTCTTAACCCATTTTCAACATTATTCCATTCAATCCTAACCTCACCCCCGCCTCCAGATCAGGCACAATTGTGACTCCAGTTTTTCAATGGAAGACCACGGAGGTAAACTCATTTAACCAAGGACACATAGTAGTAAGGGGAGATCAGGCAACCCAAACCAGTGTTATATAATGCTAAATCCAGCCAAATCAAACCCTGTGTTATCTAGGCAACCCAGGGCTGCTGACTCCCTCCCCAGGCAATAAACACAGAAAAAAAAAATGGGTTGCACTTCATTTTTTGGAGTTGGGAAGATTAATTCATTTGCCTAGTCTACTTCTGCAAGATTTGGGAATGGACTTTGGTCAAGTAAAGGACTGTCAACACTGTGTGTGTGTGTGTGTGTGTGTGTGTGTGTGTGTGTGTGTGTGTATGCATATGCATATATGTGTATGCACATGCCTGTGTATGTACATATATACCTGTGTATGTGTGCATGCATGCATATGTGTGTATGTGTATGTGTATATACCTTTGTGTGTTCCTGAGGATCAAGCCGAGGGTTTTACATATGCTAGGTAAACACTCTGGCACTTAACTACTCTCGACCTCCAACCCAAGATGAGCAAGATTCTCCATGACCTTTTCTATGATCTTATCACCTATAAGCCATGTGGTTTTCTAAGGTACCAGTATCTTACGAAGATCTATATACTTAGAATTTAAGCCAGGCAGTGGTGACACACGCCTTTAATCCCAGCACTCAGGAGGCAGAGGCAGGCGGATCTCTGTGAGTTCGAGGCCAGCCTGGTCTACAGAGCGAGACCCAGGAAAGGCGCAAAGCTACACAGAGAAACCCTGTCTCAAAAAACCAAAAAAAAAAAAAAAGATTTGCTGCCATAAAGAAAAGAGCTTGAGCAGCTGTGGAGATGACTCTAAGGTGCTTCCCGTGCAAACATTAGCATTGATTATTGATTATTATTAATTAGTTTGATTCCCAGAAACCATGTATAAAAAGCTCCATGTGGTAGCACGAGGCTATAACCCGCAATAGGGAGGGAGAGGCAGGTGGGATTCATAGGCACGCTGGCCAATCAGTCTGAGAGCTCCAGGTTGCATGAGAGACCCTATCTCAAAAATCCAAGGTAGAGAAGAATTGAGGAAGACACTCAATGTTGACCCCTGACCCCCCACACCCATCACACTCATGCATGTGTACCACCCCCATCCATAGATGAACATGTGAACACACATACACACAGAGTCCAAGGACGACATTAGCCCGCCCATTGTTCATAGCCATCCCATAGACAATAAATATCATTCATGGGTGTTATGGAAAGGAACACAGGCCCACAGATCCACAGCCAGCCAGTGACTCACCAACTTTTAAGGGTGGAAATCAAGATAAAAGCACAGACACACCCACTTGTGGGAAGCACAGACTATTTAAAACATTTCTTTGACTATGATAAACAACGCAGTTTGGGATCTGATGACAACATCTCTGTCTGGAGGCTACTTGAAGCATCTCTCTGTGATGGCTGACTACCGGAGTACAGCTTATTGTCAGGAAGACAAAGACACGGAAATAGTCTTCCTGGGCTGGGGAGATGGCTGCTGGCTCAGTGCTGGCCGCATAAGCCTTATGACCCAGATCAGGATCAATAGTCCGTGTCAAAGGCCGGCCACAGGAGTGAGCGTTCATCTGTAATCCAGTGTGCTGCTACTACTGGGGGATGGAAAGTAGAGACAGGAGACATTGGCGTGACGCACACAGGCAGTAGTGTATAAGACACACACACACACACACACACACACACACACACACACACACACACACTATTCTTGGGGTAATACATTTTACTATTGTTACCATTCACCCAAGGTTTACATCCTTCCATTTGAGAAATTGTTTATCCAAATGGAACGCTGGACTGAATCCAGGGTGGTTTTTCAGGGGAGGCGAAACTCTCTCTCCACCCTCTTAGGGTCCCTGACTGACCCTTCCAATTTCACCGACACAGGGAAGTTTATCCGGAGAACGCACCGTGCTACTTGTGCACAGAAAACCCCAGAGGAAAATGGAGCTCTGGAGGAAGCGACGGAGCCTAAGTGCTATGTGTACTAGGTTGAACAAAGACGACTGTAACATCATAAGACAAAAGAGCTGAGCAGTTAATCCTGGAAGCGTGCCAAGGAACACAAATGTTGGCTTAAGGAAGTTTGATGTACAGGGTCTCTCAGGCTCAGCTTCTTCTCTGGAGATAAAAAAAAAATGTTTCTTCCCTACCGGTACAGGGAGGCTGTCTTCCATACAGAGGCCTCTTCTCCTGCTTTCCTTAAGACAAGGGGAGCAAGCACCTCCGGACTCAACATAATCTCTATACCAAATGGGCATCTTTTGGTACCGTGTGTTTACCCATGGCAGGCGTCAAAAGGACTGAAATGTTTGGCTGTTTCTGTACCTGGTCCACCTTTCTGATAATGGGGGGCCTTGGTGCCTCCACATCGTCCTTAACCAAAAATGCCTTGAGGGAATGTCTGGTTCTCAGAGGAAGTCATCTCACTTTACACACGCCAGTGGCCCTAAGCAATGCTGTCAGCAGGCTGGCTCTTCCACTACAACCGTCCCTTAGGGAACTAACGCGGCACCCAAGCACAGTATACAAACCTACAATCTCGGTACTCAGGAAGCTAAGGCGGAGGACCACAAAACCGAGGGTAGCCTGGGCTACCGAGTGAGAGCCTACTTCATTTGTTTTTCTATGTAAAAAGTGCTTCCAAAAGGAAACATTTTTGTTTGAGGAGAGCCAGGGACCACGCCCTTCCGAAGAGGATGTGAAAGTGAAAATACACCTTACTTCCTCTTTGAGAATCTCAGATACATCAGTAAATATTTTCAGTTATCCACAGGTACCTGGAAATCACCTCAGCATGGGTGGGTATTTACTAAAGTAGATCAGAACTTGAACTCAAAGAGATTTGCCTCTCTCTCTGCCTCCCAGGTGCTGGGATTAAAGGCGTGTGCCACTACATCCAGCTCCCCCAAATATTTTTAATCAGCCGTTGATTAAATACACAGATGCAAAGCAAAGGGTTGTTGTATAAACGTTTAACTTCAGTTTTGAGTCTTTATTTCCTTATGAAGGCTCTCATGCCACCTAAAATTTGTATTGAAGAAATTTCTATGTTCTTTATGTCAGTTTATATATTGATATTATCATATCACTTTAATTCTCAGAAAACATGAAACAGAACAAAACACCTTAAAAGAGGCTGTGGTCAAACATGAGGACCTGAGTTCGAATTCCCAGCACACTTGAGTGGTGATGTGAACCTATAATCCCAGCACCGGGGAGGCTGAGACAAGAATACCCCTGGGGTTTACCAGCTAGTCAGTCTAGCTGAACAGGTGAGTTTTAGGTTCAGTGAGGAAACACTATCTCAAAAGAGAGAGTGGAAAGCAATTAAGGAAGACACATGAAAAGCAATGAAGGAAGAAACATAAATTCCATCTCGGGCATCTCTGTCACACACATGTGCACCTGCACCAGCAAACATCCACACACAGAAACACGCACACAAATAAAAACAACAAGGAAATAAATAAATGTGGTTTTCTGACATGGGAAAATCAGTACATTTTAAGTGCTAGAAAAGGAGAATGTGTATATGTAATGATTATTGTGCTTGAAGGACTGAAAGATAAGAAATGTAGATTTGATAGAGTGAGCAACAAGTCAATACATAAATAATTGGTTAGAGCTGGGCGGCGGTGGTGCACGCCTTTAATCCTAGCACTTGGGAGGCAGAGCCAGGCAGATCTCTGTGCGTTCGAGGCCAGCCTGGTCTACAGAGGGAGATCCAGGACAGGCACCAAAAGTACACAAAGAAACCCTGCCTCAAAAAAACATATATATACATGATTGGTTAAGAAAAGGTCCTTTGGTTTTTCACTGGTGAGTGCTTCCCTGGGTCTGATGCCTAGATGGTCACTCCAAGAACATGGTCCTCATGATTTTGGGCTGCTCAGATTCACTGGGCACTGAGAAAGGATACTCACCTTTGATTGGTCCCAGGAACGTGTTGCTCTAGGTTTAAAAAAAAAAAGCAAAACAAAGCAATCCAGTCACTCTGGCAAGAAACAGGACTTCCTGTCGATGACTCCATTCCATGGACACTGCCTCGGGGGCTCTCACCTCAGCTGCTGACACTGGGTCTTGGCTTCTTCCTGCTCACAACGTGATAGAGGACCAGCTGCTTCCATATCATTATAAGACGCCCTGCCTCGTGCCTGGCCAGCTTTTTAGCACGTTCCCCAGATAAGCCACTGTATGTGACAGTTTGAGAAGCCCTGTCCTAACCCAGGCCTTCATAAACCCCTCCAATTCAATCTTTTCTTGTTAGGTCTTTTTCAAATCCAGTCAAGTTGACCTTGCAAATAACTACATTGTTTTTTTTTTTTTTTCCACTGACTATAACATGACTGTTTTTCTAATGATTTTTATATTCCTGGCAAATAGATCATCTCTAATCAAGCTTTTATACAAAGCAGTTCTTACAATATAGGGTCATTTCTTACATATATATATATATATATATATATATATATATATATATACATATATATATCAAACTGAATTATGGCATTTTATCCCCTCTCTAAGTCCAGAGTCAATCTAAGCTAACTTGACGGTAACAAAAACTAATATTAAAGTCCCAGTGTTCTAAATATGGTGTGTTTGCATGTATCCTAAGCAAATATATTCTGCAATTTGCTCCCCGTGGCCCCAACACTTCTGAGCTCCATAGTGGTGGTATGCTAACAAAATAAGAGCCACCTTGCTAATATCCTGACAAACTTAGGAACGATTCCTTCCTCTGTAACATGCATTTCTATCTTGATTTAGTGACTTGGGGTCTATCTTTATTAACCTCACTTCCTACACCCAGGTGACCTGCTTTGTCCATTCGGAGATGACGACCTAGAAAACTCGTGCCTTGGACTCCCAGCTTCAGGAGAACCAGACCTGCCAAAAGTATGGCCTGATGTCCATGTTTGCCCTATCTAGCACTCAGGGTTGAAAATTTTCAATATTCTGGTTCCTGGGAGGCCAGGGAACATGGTTCTTCTAAAGAATAAATCAGTGTTGAATACCCCCTGCCCCCCCCCCCCCCCCCCCCCCCCCCCCCCCCCGCCTCCAGTGCCAGGACAGAACCCAAGACCTCTTGCTCCCTAGGCAGAAAGCAAGTCCCCCAGTGCAAAGCTGCATGCTCAGCCCTGACGCTCTTTTTAAACGGACTTCCGTCCAGTCATCTGCTCTCCAGCCACCAGGCCAGCATGTCACCTTATGCTCTGCCATCCCGTCGTCTGCTCCGGACTGATCATGCGGAAGTGAAATCAACCCAGTGTTACTCACCGACGGTGCCCTGGAAAACTTAGATTTGATTGTCAGGAACTCAGATCCCGGGTTTTCTTAATCATTCCATTCTCAGCCTTAAGTACATCCCATTAATTATTCCATTAGTAGAGATGAATCCCACTGGCCCCTTCCCCCTTAGGGCACACTCGTTGAGCTAAAGGTGGGCTTTCCATGGAGACTCATTTAAAGGAAACGGGTACTAACATCTAAATGGATTCTTAAACATAAAATAGCACATTTATTAACAATAAATTATTTTGTACATGTACAGAGATATGTATGTTATCATTGCCAACAGAAACTCAGAAGTGCCGTGACCAAGAGAAGCAAAATTCAGAATATCTCCGTTTACTATTGGAACAAGCACAGGGCGGGAGAATTACACCCTGAAATGTGAAATGATAATGATGAATATTTATTTCCCAATGTGCCATGTTTCTATTACTCTTGGAAACAATCTTCCAGGCAGGCCCTCTTACAATCCTGCTACCTTGCAATCTGAGTGGCTCTCCCTGACTCACACAGCCAGTCGGCATTCAGTGTGAGCCAGGTTCTTGCTACCTCCCAGCCAGGGGCCCTGGCTCTGGATGCTGTGTATTGTGCTTTGGGTCTGAGGACCAAGACTCCTTGACTTTCCTCCTCTGGCTTCCTAATGCCACGTTGTCTCCTTTATGTAAACATTGCCGTGTGTACTTATTTATTGTTCTAGGAGGAGATCTGAGCTGGACAGAAAAGTAAAAGTTTAATTGCCATTCAGCAAAAATAATCCCTGGGGAGTTTTGAGCATGAAGCCTGGCTCAACATTAGTAAGTAAAAATACATCCAGGGCAGATGGCTTCTTCCGGGAAAGAGAACCTTCAGAAATAAGACATCAAATCAGCTGGCCCGTCAGCTCAGCTGGATGGCCACACAGCTGCTAATAGAGATGGAAATGGAAGAGTGGTTCAGGTGCGAGTCTTAACTTCCCTTGTAATCTGTTCTGAGAACATTCTGAGAATGAGTACACAAATCCCTGCCTGCGGCTGGGTCTCCATTCAACGAACGCTAATTAAGACACCTTCGCTTTCAGGGCCGGTGGGATCCTTTCGCCATGAAGGATAATCCATCCATCAGACCACGTCTCACAAAGAAAAGAACTGCCCACCTGAGGGGATGAGGCTGCCAGAGGGAGGAGGAGATCTAATCATCAGAACTCCACCAGTGAACAATTATTGAAGGAGATAGCCAGCCACCAGGAGAAATGGTGATAAGAAGCCTCAAGCCCCAGAATCCCGCATCCTAACATGTGATCAGCAAATTGGAACGTGTAGTAGCTGAATTTGCTGTTCCTAAAGTAGTGGCCTTTGGGAGGAGGGGGAATCCTAAAGAATGAGAGAAAAAATGAGCAGATGATCACTGGCTCAGGAGATCCAGACAACAGTGTCTGAAGAATGAATGTTTCTTTAGGCTGGGCCTCTACTATTCAGGCGTGATAATGGCATGGCAGGTATGTTACAGAGAGATTCATATTCATGTCATCATGAACCAAACAGCAAAATGTCAATGAAACAAAATAATAACATTCTCAAAATACAGGGAGTACACGTGGATGAAATAAGAATAATAGAATACTGGTAATTGTTACAGCAGGATAATGGTGGGTGGGAGCTAACCACAGCGTTTCATAAGAAATCCAGTCAAAAGATTATGGCAGAGAAGAGTGGGAAACTGAGGTTGGCATGTGTCCAGATGCTCTGAAACCTCCACTCAACCAAAACAGAACTGTTTTCTTGACCTGTTATAATAAACAGGGGTTATGATAATAATGTATTGTACTATAGTAGAAAGTAAAAGAAATAGTCAAAAACTAAAAATCAAGCCTGGTATGGACACATTTTTAATCCCAGCTCTTGGAAAGTATAGGCCAGAGGATCCAGAGTTTGTAAACAGAAATTTCTTTCCTAATCCTGGCCACCAGTCCCAAATAACCGACACAGAGGCTATTACTTATAAATGTTTGGCCAATAGCTCAGGCTCATTACTAGCTAACTCTTACATTTTAAGTTAACCCATATTCCTTATTTACCCTCTGCCATGTGGTGGTACCTTTATTAGCATGGCACATTCATCTCCTGCTCCCTCTGCATCTGTCTGGCAACTCCTGACTCCATCCTTCTCCTTCTCATCATCCTTAGTTTGGTTACCCCGCCTGTATTTCCTGCCTGGCTACCGGCCAATCTTTACAGTGTACAAGAGTATTCCGTAGCACGTGACTTTCCATCTTAGACTTTCAATATCCAAAACTGTAATCTAAATAAACGTCTTCTCTTTATCAAGTATCTCCTGCCTCTTCTGTGCCCGCTAGTGACTCTCTGACTCCGCCCTGACTCTTCCCAGAATTCTCTCTGTGTCAGGCTTTCTCGCCCAATCTCTTCCTACCCAGCTATTGGCCAATCATCTTTTTATCAACAATGAGAGCAATGCACATCGACAGTGCAAAAGATTGTTCCATAGCAGGAACCAAGGTCATTCTTAGCTACTAGTGAATTTGACAGTCAGACTGAGCTACGTGAGAAAGACCCTGACTCAAAACAAAACAAAACAAACAAACAAAAACAAGAGAGGAGCAGGAGGGAGAGTGAGTGCAGACGCTTAAGTCTTGAGTCAGGAGTGTGATGTGTCCGTAAATTGAAGGATTAAGAAGAGCATTGCCCTGATGGGTTCTACTTACCGCCATTAGGTTTCTAAGCTCAGGAGAAGCTGAATACTGAGGAGGCTCCGCATGAAGGGACTCAGCTGTCAATGAGCATCCCAATGATTCAACTACTTAATACTGACATCAAACATGTCTCGCAGTTTTAGAACCGGGGATGAAGTAGCAGTAGGCAGGACAAGACACAATACTATGTTTTATGTAGGACCGGGAGGAGAAAGCGAAATTCTCACCTCCTGTAGTAATAACGACAGCTGAAGGAAGCTGATATTGTGATATGGAGATACTATAAGGTAAGATCGTCAGATTGAGATGATGTGGTATTTGGCTAAAAGAATTAGGAGGAATTAGCCCCAACAACGCCTCCTACCCCTTTAGAGGGAGTAGAGCTGGGCATTTGTGAGATCCGATGTTATAAAAAAAAAAGGGGGTGTGTGTGTAGATTTCTTGGTTACTTTTCTGTTGTGATGAAATTCTACAACCAAAGCAACTTAAGGAGAAAGTGTTTCTTGGCTTATAGAGGCATAGACAATAGAGACAATAGATGACATCGTGGAAGGAAGGGATGGGAGAGCCAGGGAGAGCCGGGCTGGCGATCACATTTCCATCCACACACAGGAAGCTGAGGGAGAACAGGAAGTGGAGCAAGGCGACAAACCCCCAAAGCCCACACCCAGTGTGGCACTTCCTCCAGCAAGGAAGCACCGAAAGGCTCCTTCGCCTCTCTGAACAGCGCCACCAACTAGGGACCAAGCATTTCAATACGTGAGCCTCTGGGGGACACTGCTCATTTAAACCACCATGGTAAAACTGTTTCACTCTTAAAAAAAAAAAAATCAGGTTGACTGAATTTGCATATAACATGATTTTTTATTAAGTATAATTTGCGTACAATAAACTGCATAATTTAAGGAGTTGCAGTGTTTGCAATCATATACCTCCCACCAAAACCTACATATAAAATATTTCTCCTACCCCAAAATATCTCCTTTGCCCCTTTGTAGTTAAATATTCTCTCCCTCAGTTCCCAGATACTACCTTCAGTGATCTATTCTCTTTTCCTACACCGTTACCAGAACATTACATAAATGAATCTATACAGAATGTAGCCTTTTTGGTTTGGGTCTTTGCTACTTAGTGTAACACTCTGGGGCGCATGCAGATGTCAGCAGGCCATTCATCTTTATTACTCAATGACTTTCCATCATGTAGGCATATCACAAGTTTGTACATCTGAAGGACATTTGCATTGTTTCCACTTGGAGGGTGTTATCAGTAAAGCTGCAAGGAGCATTTTCATGTCGGTCTTAGAGTAGGCATACGGTGTCATTTCCGACAGAGCCGTATTTAGGAATGGGGTTGCTGGCCCGCATGACTGCATATGCTCAGTTTCCCAGAACTTGCCAAGCTATTGTTAAAGTGGGGGTACCATTGTGTATTCTCACCAGCAAACTACAAAATTCCCAGCCACTTCACTTCTTTGCCGACATTTGATAAGCCCACTCTTTAAAAAAAATAAAAATTTGAGCCGGGTGGTGGTGAAGCATGCCTTTGATCCCAGCACTCGAGAGGCAGATGCAGATAGCTCTCTGTAAGTTCAAGGCCAGCCTGGTCTACAGAGCAAGCTCCAGGATAGTCAGGGTTACACAGAGAAATTCTGTCTGGCAAAACCAAAAAGAAAAAAAAAGTATTTATTTTTATTTTTGTGTATGAATGTTTTGCCTGCAGGTGAGCACATGCACCATGTGCATGCCTGGTGCCTGTGGAGGCCAGAAGAGGGGGTCAGATCTCCTGGAACTGGAGTTACAGATGATTGTTAGCAACAGGAGATATGTGAGTGCTGGGATTTGAACCCCTGTCCTCTGGAAGAGCAGCCAGTGTTGCTAACCACTGAGCAGCCTCTCCAGCCCCCAATTTGCATTTCCTACAGTTTGATTATCATCTCATCAGCTTGTCATTGTGTAGTCAGTGGATCTCTTCTCTGCTTGTTAATGGACTTGTGCCTCCTCTTAATGTTGAATTAGCAGCCTGTGCAGGTTTGGGGTATTGATCCTTCAGTATTTCTGCAAATCATTCTGTCTACTGTTTGACTTTTAAAAACACCATTTATAGGGCTGGAGAGATGGCTCAGTGGTTAAGAGCACTGGCTGCTCTTCCAGAGGATCCGGGTTCAAATTCCCAGCACCCACATGACAATTTTAAATTGTAACTCCAGTTCCAAGGAATCTGACACCCTCTTCTGGCACCCATGGGCACTAAGTACCAGAGAGGTGGGTGCACAAACACACACACAGGCAAAACACACATACACATCAAATAATAAACTTAAAACTTTAAACGTTATTTATAACGATCTTTTGAGAAATAGACTTCCATGGTTTTTTTTTTTTTTTTTACTTTTGTGTACTTTTTAATGTTCTAGCCTAGAAATCCAACTAATCCATTGTCACAAAAATTCTTTTATATTTTTTGTAGAAGTTTTATAATTTTAATTCTTGGGTTTAAGCCTAAGATCCAGTTTAAAGTTTACATGTATAAAGTTTATATATATGTTGTGTGTGTCTGTGAGTGTGTGTGTTTGTGTGTGTGTGTGTGTGTGTGTGTGTGTGTGTGTGTGTGTGTATCAGTACGGTTCATGTGTGGAGAACATATGACAGCTTGTAGGAGTTGGTTCTCTTCTTCTGTCACATGAAACACCCTTACCAACTGTGCCCTCTCATGTGGCAAAACAGCCTCGTGTTTCATGTTAAGCGAACTTTCCCGTGTGGCCTGGTGTAGTATTTGTGGTTTTGCACACGGAAGTCCACTTGTTCCAACACTGCCGTTCAGATGGTGGCTCTTCCCTCATTGATTATCTTTGTGTGTCTGCTGAAATCGATTGGCCATAACTGCGGTGGTCTGGTTCTAGACTCTTCTTTGCTTACTCTTATCAACAACTGTTAGGGGCCAGAGAGATGATTCATCAGGTAAGAGTGTGTGTTGCTCTTGCAGGGGACCCACGTTCAGTCCCCAGCACCCATATTAGGTGCTCACACCTATAACCGCCTATAACTACAGCTCCAGGGGAACCAATGCTTTCTTCTGGCCCCTGTGGACAGCTCCCTCATCTTCATACACCTATATGCAGACACTCATGGATGCATATAATTAGAGATTATAAAAACAAATCTTAAAAAATAATTGTCAAGATACTAATCCTAAGGTAATTCTTACAACCCTGTCTTAAGTCTTAGCATTGGGTGTAGAAGTCCTCCAAATCTGATGTTCCTTTTCAGAGCTGTTTGGCTCTGCTAGGTTCTTTATTCCTGTGTAATTTTGTTTACGTGAAAAGGATCTGGGCATGGTGGTGGACGCTTGTTATCCCAGGTAGTTGGGAAAGTGATTCCTTGAGCCCAGGAGTTCAATGCTAGTCTGGGCATCATAATAAAGTGATGCCGTGCCATGGCCCTAAATAAATTAATTAAAACCCACAATGAAAGACCACACCACAGAAAAGAAAAGTATAACCAAAGGATTTGAAGAAGGTATTCAACAGTAAATATTAACAACAATGGATTCTTTTTTTTTGAAAATTTCTTTTTTTTTTATTTTATTTTTTAAATTACACTCATGATATTCATTAATTACATTCAGGATATTAATGACATTTGTGGTATTCACTGATTATAGTCACAGTATTCATTCGATAATTATATTTATGATATTCATTTATTACATTAATTGTGTTGATTTATTACATTCATGATATTATGTCCTGATACTACTGTCCATTTGTGGGGTTTTTCTATCACACAAAACAGAGATTCTGTACTTAGGAAATAATTGCTCTATATTCCTTTCTTCTCTGTCTTGAGATAATGTCTAATCTTTCTGTCTCTATGAATTTGTATATACTATATATTTCATGTAATACAGTTCTATAGTATTTGTCCCTTTTTTTAATGTAAAAACATTTTATGTACAACTGCAGGAGAAATAATACTCAGATAGCCTGAACATAAAAACAGGTTATAATTTAAAAGTCCAGGGTTATTTTTTTCACAGAGATATAATATGTACATTGTTTCTATATCTCAAAATTTATCGTTATCAAATTCATCATCAAAAAGATGCAGGGATCTAGAGAGATAGCTCAGCAGTTAAGAGTGTGTGCTGCCCCTTCCAGAGGTCCTGAGTTCGGTTCCCAGCACCCACATTGAGAGGCTTACAATCACCTGCAAGGCCAGCTCCAGGGGCTCCGACACTTGTTTCTGGCCTCTGCAGAGGCCACATGCAAACACATAATTTAAAATAAGCCTTTTTTGAAATGTTTAAAGTGCACAACCCTCCAAAACCAGACCTAGAGCCTATAAACACTTAACAGCAAAGAAAGCAGACATGGCAAACAAACACTGAGTAGAGCACATCCTCATGCCTTGACGATCAGGAGAGATGGAATTAAAATAGCAGGAGCCTATCAACTTCTTAATGATTGGGGAAATGTAGAATTAAAAACAATGCTTTGTAATTTAAAATACTCTACGATTTGGGGAAAATTAAGAAGTTGGCAATATTAACAGCCGATGGATGGGAAGCAATAGACAATCTTAAACACTAACGGTGAGAGGTAACTTGGCAAAAACCTTTTTGGAAAACACTGGGCTTTATCTTGCACAGTTGAACCAGAAATAACGTTACTTAGTATAAATACAAAGAAAAGTGGTAACAACAGAGATGATATGGTCCATATGACCTTAGCTGCACACTATTTTACAGACTCAGTTTTTGAATTTGGGAAATAAGGGTGACACAGAACGAGTATTCAGTGAATAATTTTGAGAACTTTACAGTGACTGAGTGTGAAGGCATCCGACCATCGTCGTATTAAGTTGTTGGCTTTCTGACATATGGGTAGAATGACTAGGTGTGCTTTTGACATCAACTGACCAGTTACATTTACTTTCAGTGGCTCAGGGTGTATAAGGGATGGTGAGGACCGTAACTTATCTACACGGCACACATAGGCAACATGGTCACTCACTACAGTCTCCAATGTTAGTAAAGACAGCTCGCCCAAACAGGGGACACAAGTCTAAACTGTTCCAAGTCCCTCCTACAATGGAACTTTTCTTCCTTCCAAGCCTGTGCTGTTAGCTACTGTACTTTGGACTGTCTAAAGAGAATTGATTTCTTTCTCTCTCTCTCTCTCTCTCTCTCTCACACACACACACACACACACACACACACACACACTTTTTGGTTTTTCGAGACAGGGTTTCTCTGTGTAGCTTTGCGCCTTTCCTGGAACTCACTCTGTAGCCCAGGCGGGTCTCGAACTCACAGAGATCCGCCTGGCTCTGCCTCCCGAGTGCTGGGATTAAAGGCGTGTACCACCACCGCCTGGCTTGATCTCTCTTGTAAATCTCAAATTCCTTCAATTCACAAGATATCTGAGAAGGTGCACTCCTGCCCACAGGAGATGACATACCAATCATTTCTGAGGTGATATGTGGAGGGAGGGAAACTGAGATAATGTCCTCAAGACCCTTATTTACATTTGTAGTGATTTCACCCACCCCATAACTCTCAGCTCAGGTCCAAGTCCCATTGTCACACTGTTCCTGGAAATGCCTGAAGGGTTATCACCTTGACACTTGCAGACAATAGATAATAAGTATCTGAAGGAAATGACTTCCTGGGACATCTGAGTTTTATCTGTATCCTTCAACCCAAGGCAAACATTCCAAGCACGAAGATAGGAATTAGATAGTCCAGTCTTTTGGCTGTCATTTTTAAATTTTATTTTTATTTGGGGTGTGTGTTTCTAAGTATAACCAGGCACTTGCCGGTGTCAGGATGCCAGAAGAGGGTGTGGGATCTGCCCAATGCTGTGCTGGGAACCAAACCCAGGTCCTCTGCAAGGGCAGCAAGTGCTTTTAATCTCTGAGCCGTTTCTCCAGCCCCTAGGTTTTTTTTTTTTTTTCTCATTTTTTTTTCTTTTTCTTTCTGTAAAGAAGATTGGATCAGACTTTTGTCTAATGACAAAATGACTTTAAATGCTTCAATTCTACAATAACAAGAAACTAAAAAACCACTTCAATGAGCAGTGAAGAGGCATGCCTCTTTGGTGCACATTCAGCACATTTTACAAACAGGACTTGCACTTGTGAACTTGCTTTCATTTGTTTTCTAGAACCTTACCACACCCGTGCGGAGGATGATGAACACATCATCAGTAAGATCCCAGCTGACCAGCCGGGCAGTGGTGGGCACGCCTTTAATCCCAGTACTCGGGAGGCAGAGACAGGCGGATCTTTGTGAGTTCAAGGCCAGCCTGGGCTACAGAGTGAGTTCCAGGAAAGGCGCAAAGCTACACAGAGAAACCCTGTCTCGAAAAACAAAACAAACAAACAAACAGACAAACAAACAAAGATTCCAGCCGACCTCCACCACTGGCCTACATCAAATGATGAGCCATGGCAACAGTCTACCGCTTGCCACTGACCCTGACCCCCAGTTATCAATAGAGAGGTTCAGATCTCGGCTGCCCGGGCCTCAGCCACCGAGGTTCAGCTTTCCAAGCCAGCTACGCCTGCAGCGCAGAAGCACAGGAAGGGATTGGAACGATGCTGGTCACCACATAAGAATTAGGATAAACCCAAGCACACCTGATCGATAAGATTCCTCACATTTCCATCCTCTTACTCAGAGAACTGTGCCCTAAGCCATCCTCCCATATTGTGAATCCTACAAGACTAGAAGGTTCTGGGCAGGAAGTCACCCTGACATTTAAAAAGGGATCAGAATTAGACATGATATTCCTTCTGACAGGGCCCA
Source organism: Peromyscus attwateri (assembly GCA_902168425.1). Classification (NCBI taxonomy): domain Eukaryota; kingdom Metazoa; phylum Chordata; class Mammalia; order Rodentia; family Cricetidae; genus Peromyscus; species Peromyscus attwateri. The sequence continues at coordinate 48,457 of CABHPP010167415.1, forward strand.
AGGGCCTCCTTCAGTTACTGTTTGGGATGAATTCCTGATGAGAAGCCTAATGTAAGGGCAAACGCAGTAAGGTAAGGGCACAGGAAAGGCCAGCAATCACCAGGGACCACCAACTACCTCTCGTGATAACAGGCATTTTTATATAGATATTGTCATTAGACTCCTAGATCATTTGGAATTCACCAGTGCTGTCTGCTAAGAACTCCTCTGTCTAGTCCCCTTTTAACCTCTATTGAATTGTAATAACCACCCACCTTTTAGTTAGAAGAGGGGCAGATAGTTCTGGCCAATGGATTGTAAACAAACAACCAAAAAAAGTGGGTCACTTCCACTTTAAATTATTTATAATAATTCCAGTGCAAACAGCCACATGCAAGAGAGGGACAGCCCTGTCCTGGTCCTGGGTTTTTGAGCAGCTGCAGTGGGCAGGATGGAGCTCCAGAACAGCTGGGGATGATAACAGTATCAGTCAGTGCTCCCTCACTATCACATAAGACCAAGGGGAATTAACTTATAGAGAGAAAAGGTTTGTGCAGGCTCCCAGGCTGAGATGTTCTGGCCCATATTTGGGCAGAACCATTGCTTTTAGACCCGCGTCAAGGCAGGACATTATATCAGGAGGCCTACAGTGTACCAGGAACGGCACTATAGGCATGCAGAAGCACACAAGACAGACATGGTCCTTTGCCCAAGAGCTAGGGCTGCAGAAAGAAGCATGCAGATGAAAGCATCCTGTTCACTGAAGTAGTTTGCCTTGTCAGCTTCTCTAGGATCACCGCCCTTCTGGCCCCATCTGTAAAAGACAAATATTGCCTTCCTCACAAGATGTTTTGACATGTCCCCTTCTCTGTGTGTGCGTGTGTGTGTGTGTGTGTGTGTGTGTGTGTGTGTGTGTGTGGTGTGTGTGTGTGTGTGTGTGTGTGTGTGTGTGTGTGTTTGCGTATGCCCATGTGCCTGTGAAGGTCAGAATAGGATGCCAGATCCACTAGAGATGTAATCTGACTTGGATGCTGGGAAATGAACTCTGGTCCTCTCTACAAGAGCGCCAAGCTCTCTTAACTGCTGAGCATCGTCATTCCAACCCCATAAAAGCTTTTTGGTTGTTTGTTTTTGTTGTTGTTATTAACAGTGCCTGGGATATGAGAAGGAAAGACTAATGCTTCAGAATAAACTATTTTAGAGAGAGAGAGAGAGAGAGAGAGAGAGAGAGAGAGAGAGAGAGAGAATTTAAATTCTCATTGGGCAGTGGTGGTGCACGCCTTTAATCCCAGCACTCAGGAGGCAGAGGCAGCCAGACCTCTGTGAGTTCAAGGCCAGCTTGGTCTACAGAGTGAGGTCCAGGACAGCCAGGGCTACACAGAGAAACCCTTCTCAGAAAAACAAAACAAACAAACAAAAAAGAATTCAAATTCTCTCACCCTGGATTGACAGTTTTGGACTACTCTTTATTCTGAATATCTTGGTCTTTGTGTTGCTCTTTGAATTTGATAATTAGTGCCTATTTATAGTTTATCTCCCTGCCCTCATCTAGGCTGCAAGTTTATAACAGGGAGCCCAGGTTTTCCTGGGAGGCTAGCTGTCTCAGAGAGATCCCTGTGTTTTCAGAGGGTGAGTACACAAAGAACAAGTAACATTGTCCCCACAGACTATCGGTAGCATCCAAATAAGAAGAATCTGACTTGTTGTCTGCACCCACATTGGCTCAAAGGACGGGAAAGTTAGGAAAAGTAAAATATCTGCAAACAGCACAGACAGAGACAGTTGGGAAGGCAGAAGACACAGGAAAGAGTTGGGTGTTGTGACTCAGACTATAATCCCGGCACTGGAGAAGCTCAGGGAAGACGATGGAATGTTCCATTCCAGCCTAGGCCACACAGTGAAGCCACACCTTAAAAAAAAAATCATAGAAGAGAAATAAGGAGAGGAGCGTAAAGAGGAAGAGGAAGAATGGAATACGTGAGGCCCATGGGATTATTTTTGTGTGCACGAATGTCTCCATGTGTGGGTTACTATGACTCAGGTCATGCCAGAGTGCCCAAGGATGAGCATGGTTTGAAAGTTGTCCCACCTCCTCAATGTCAAACAGAAAGTGAGAAGAGAAGACTCACAGGGGAGGGTGTTTCCTTGAGATGATCATCACTGTCTCAAAACAGTCCCTCAGCCTTAGAGGCCATACTCATGACATTTGGCCCGTCTAGAAAACATGCAAAGTAGCTGTGGCCTTAATCTTTAAGAAGTTAGCAGCAATGGAAAAACAGAGGTCTGAGCTAAGGATAGAGCTTGGTGGTAATACATTCATTCGCCTGACATTCATGCGGCCCTGGGTTCAAATCCCAGTTCTGGGGGTGGGGGAGAAAAAAAAAGAAAGAAAGAGAGAGAGAAATGCCAAGCACCCACATCTTAATAAGCTGATCAAAGCTGGTGATCAAAGCTGGTGATAAACCTACCTGAAGGTCTTGGGGATATAAAGTCAATGCTTTTGGTTTGGGAGCATGTTGGATTAGGGATGTCTATGGAGAGCTAAGTCAAAAACAGGAGTTGAAGCCGAGATGATATTTTGGGGTTGAAAATAAATATGTGAGAGTCATCTTTGAATGATCATCATATCTTAGAAACAAATGAAGCTAGTTCAGATTCCAGATAATTGAGACATAAGAGGCTAAGGACAATGTGACAATTGAGTTGTCAAAACTACTTAGAACCATGGGCCTTTTCTTCAGTGATGTTGTAAAAGAACCCAAGAAAAATAAAAGGGGGCACTGGGGCATGTCCTTGTCTTCCATTTTGGTCATAAATGACTCAAATATGCCAATTTTACCAACGCAGTATAACATACAAAATTAAGATTACTAGATCTTAGAAACAGGTTGATTAGAAATTTGAATCCCAACTAAAATTTACTGAATGAATGTATCTTGGGTTTCAGTATCTTCATCCAATATAACATTGATGTCTTCTACAAGTGGCCACCATTGAGTTAGAGAGTGCATACAAAATAATACATGAAACCATAATGACCACAGTTCTAAGAAAAAGTCAACTAGGTATTCAGTGAAGACCCAGATCTACTAGGAGCAGATGCTCAACCAGAAGCTGCATTTCCCAGGCTCCTTTGTGATTTGGTGTCCAGGTCCTGGAACCATGGTGAGAAGAATGCACGCTGAAGCCACCTGGACCTCTGTAGGTCTGGTGCACAGAAGCCTGCCATGAGGTACTCTTCCATGTCTACACAGCCGGAGTGGAGGTAGCCTTGAAGGTAATCCTGGGAGTCGGGAACTGGATAACGGAGTTAACAGAGCCTGGATCCAGGAACCATCCATGGACAGGAGTCAGACTGCTAAGCAACCTGAAGGATTCACTGTTGGGAAGCTCTGCTCTTTCCTCACTCTTCCCTTTCCAGACCCCGCCCCTCAGAAAGCCCACCAAGGGTTGGCTCCTCCCCTGGAGCTGCTCAAAGACCTACAGGGTATTTAAGACCCAGCCCATAGACTTGCGGTGGTTTCTCCTCTTCCCCTTCCCCTGCGACCACCTGGGAATGCTTTCCTCAGATTAAACCTGGATTTATTAATTTGGTCTGATCTGACTTATTGCATCGGTGGAGTTACTCAGCTACGTGGGGCGGGGATTTTTACTGATTATTCACATTCTTCACAAGGTTTCTTCCAGAAGGTGAGACGTTGATAGGGCTAAGGTCAGACAGCACAGGCTGTCTGCACCACAGGACACACTGACGCACAGCTAGCTGCAAGACACCACTGGGGACAGGAAGTCGGAGTCTGCACAAATGTGGCCAGTCAGGAATTGCCGATGGGGACGTGTCACAGATGTATGATTTTTCACTTTTAAGTGACTTCCATTGTAGCAGCAGACGCTCGGTCACTCAAACTCTTAACAAGTCTGACATGTACACACAGGGTCTTTCTCTCTCTCTCTCTCTCTCTCATACATACACTCATACACACACACAGAGAACAATGTTGAAGAACCACAGAGCAGCCACAGTGTGTATGTGTGTGTGTGTGTGTGTGTGTGTGTATGTATGTGTGTGTGTATGTGTGTGTGTGTGTGTGTGTGTGTGTGTGTGTGTGTGTGTGAAGGGGGGTGGGATAATACCGGAGGAATGAGATTTTATTCAAACATTTTAAACTAATGGCATATGGCCCAGGTGTGCAAGTGAGGTATGCTGGTTTGAAAGAGAATGGCCCCCATAGGCTCACACATTTGAATACTTCCCAGTTGGTGGGATTGTTTGAGAAGGATTAGGTGATGTGGCCTTGTTGGAGGAGGTGTGTCAGTGGGGGGTGGGCGTTGAAGTTTGAAATGACTCCAGCTGTTCCCAGTGTGCTCTCTGCCTCGTGACCGTGATCTAGAACCGTAAGTTCTCAGCTGTTCCCGCCACCAAGCCTTTGCTCGGCCGCCATCATGGCCTCTAGCCCTCTGAAACCGGAAGCCCAATTAAACATTTTCTTTTATAAGTCGCCTTGGTCACAGTGTTTTTTTTCACAGCAATAAGAAAGCAGCTAAGACAGAAGGCAACTAAATTCATTAGAATGTAAATTGATCAAAGGACACGCAGTCCTTGGCCTTTTGAGGCTTCTATTAGTTAAACACTCGGCACATGTGATACATCCTGAAAGTAACACCAATCATTCTCTCTGAAGACATGGTTGTCAAGAAGCTAACATTTAACCAGGGCAGCTTAGGTCCTGTCTCAGAGGAGAGCTTACTGAGATGGGTCGAAGCAAAATCCAGTGAACCGCACCCTCCCCAGGAGAAGGGGTCTGGGGCTACCAGAAGCCTGACAGAGCCAGTGGTTAGGTGAGAAGTAGTGTAAAGAGAGGGGTGGGAGGCAAAGTTGTCAGTGTTTTTCAGTGTTTAGGAAGAAAGCCGTTGGGTGATAAGGTCATGTCATGTGCAAGGGGATTCCCCATAAAAGGTGGATATTTTTACCAGCCACAGCAGGGTAAAAATAGACCTTAAGTCAACTCATTCTTGGTGGCAGTTTTATATTAGCCAAAGGTTGTAAGACACCTCTCTCAGAAGGATGGCCAAGATATAATACCAGGTTCAAAAAAAAAATTAAAAAGTGAGGCATTTAGCAGGGTGTGCAGAGTATGATGGCATGTACACACAAAAAGGGTTGAAGTTGGCTAGGCAGTGGTGGTGCACACCTTTAATCCCAGCAGTCGGAAGGCAGAGCCAGGCGGATCTCTGTGAGTTCCAGGCCAGTCTGAGCTACACACAGAGAAATGCTGTCTCGAAAAAACAAAAGAGAGAGAGACAAAGACAGAGAGACAGAGAGAGAGAGGAAGCCACATTGCACATGAAGACTGTCTTTGGAGGAAGGCATAGGAAATGGGCAACCATGGGGATCCATTGGAGAACTGGGGACAAGGCTGGGACCGTGGTTCTGTTTTCTATTTATTTATTTCTGGCTGAATTTTTTTTAGCATGTATATGTTTATTATCCTTACTGCAAAATTGTAATAAATAGCAAATAAATAATCTGTAAAGCTTGTGTTTTTCTTTGGCTTTGGAAAGTCTGCGGCACACACAGACAAGCAGGCAGGCACTAGAGAATAAGGAAGGGGTAAATAAAACTGGATGCACATTTGAAATCCGCCACCTTCTCCCCTGAGTCTAGTTTCACCAGGCCCTTCTAGAAGTTATAATTGGCTGTGCATACACACAAGCCTACAGGGAGGAAGTGAGGTAGTCAATAGGCTGTTGTCGGTGTACTGGGGCTTATATTTCATATTCTAAATTGATAGTCTTCTCTGGGGACTTGGATTATTATGCACTTTTTTTGTGTGGCCTAAATAGAATAAAAAGATGATGAAACTTTAATCAAAAGTCCAGGTCCTGGTAGGGAGAGTTGTCCTTGAAGTACCTCTGGTGAGGTCAACTGGCCCCAACTTTGCAGAGACCACCAGCTGTTTATCTAGAATATGCCACCCACCACGAAGATGGTCACTACCAAAAAGGCCAAGCTGGCCTCGTCCAGGTGCCGTCTTCCGGCATTAGCTCCTTCCTCACCTCACTGTTTGGTTTTGTTTTGCTGATGACTTCATGACAGCCGGTTTCCAGCAGGGAGAGAAAGAATGGAAAGTTTTTGTCCATCTTCCTTGATTCTGCACCTCATCGGAGAGCCGGAACATTAGCAAAGGAACTTGTCATGAAGCAAAACAAATAGACACCAAAAGAACCACAAAAATAGCAAGCCGGGGCTGTTTGAGAGAGTGTGTCATTAAGTGTGATTTCATCAGCCCTGGGCTCCAGGGGCATGATTTACACAAGTCCGTCAGCCTCCCCACGGTGGGAGCTCATTTTTAATAAATGATAGCAAGTAGGCTTATTCTGACCTGTGACTATGAGTCACCGTATTTGAAGCCATATGACAAACACCACCAGAAACTAACAGATGACCTTGGCCGTGGGACTTTTTATTCTTTGGGGGGGGGGGGGAACGAAGTGTGTTTCCCGGTGGCTGCGATACTGAGGTCTGAAAAGTCTATATCAGATTGGTGAGAGATGTGTGGGGCCCATAAATAGAGAGGACCAGAGTGAGCTGTCACTGGGGCCCTTCCTCCTCAGCAAGCCTGTAATTCGGTGCCCAGGGAAACCTGGAGGAGGAAGTGCGTTTGATTCTGACTAAAACTGAGCGTCAGTGGGAGAGGAGGGTGAATTACTGCCACCACTAAAATTACTACAAATTAACAGGCTGAGAGCTCCTCAATTGCTTCCCCGTTCTGAGTCCTTCACACGGAGACAAAACACCTTTCCCAACAGCGCAAGGAGGAGACACAAAGGCCTAGAGGGACCCTGGGATGCACTGGGCCGTGGGCCAGTCTGTGAGTCTGGACGGAGGTAGGAGTTACAGGCACATCATACCCCTGTGAGGTCAAAAGTCATTCTCTTGAGGGGACACTTGCCTTCTGTAGTCTGTTTGCTTGGGAGGGCCTTGGGGAGCAAGCGGGGAGCGGCTTGTTAAGATGGCATCCGCCTGCGGCCTCCTCCTCCTCCTCTGCTTTTCCAGTCTGTTGTACATTTCTGTTTCTTCCCTGAAAGCTCTGCCCGACCTACCATCCAATAGTGGATCGGGAGACTAGTCGGTGTTTGGGGATTAGAAAAAGAAAAACGGGAATATCTGTTTCCCAACTGGAAGAAAGAGAGGAAAGGGAGCTTAGACTCTTGATGGACAGGGCAGAAATCTCAGCTTCACCCTGCCCCCAACACCCCAACACATACCCACACAATGAACATAAGCAGATCCAGTTCAAGGAGCACAGAGCTAAAGATAACTTGATTTCTGGTCTCTCCTTTTGTTTCTAATTTTAGCCCCAAATCAAATTGTGCCCCCACCCCTCTTGTGTATGTGGACACATATGCTTGCTTATTTATTATACAGGTGAGAGAAAATTCTGGAAAAATGCCAGAGAAGCAGATAATGCTACTTTCCAGGGAGAACGCTTCTTGTGTTTGAATGCTGAGCAGTAGAGGTATTCATCACCTATTGATCTATATGTAAATCTATATGTAAATAAAATGTATAGAAATGGAATTTGGAAAAACTTAGTCCTATCCTGAGGGCACTATTAGGTGTGTGGGAACCTGGCTGCTACACTGATTCATTTGTTCATTGATTTAAAAAAAGAGGAGGGGGAGGGATCTGGCATGGTCTCGCATACCTTTAATTCCAGGACTTGTGAGGTAGAAGAAGCAGGAGGATCTTTGATGAGTTCCAGGCCAGCCTGATCTACATAGTGAGTTCCAGGCTAGCCAGGGCTACACAGTGAGACCCTGTCTAAAAAAAAAAAAGGAAGGAAGGAAGAAAGAAAGGAAGGAAGGAAGGAAGGAAGGAAGGAAGGAAGGAAGGAAGGAAAACAGAAAGGGAATGCATCTTAACTGATGATTTGTTGAACTTAATGTGATGGGAACTCAAGTTGCTAGTGAGGGAAATATGTACATGTACAATACAGACGGAAGTCACAGTGACGATCTCATAACCAGCCCCCACCCCCTACACATACACTCCCTGCTTCCAACATGTGTTAAAAGGGCTAATTTTGTTGTTTGATCATGAGCCTTTAAAAGCTGAGCCATCTCTCCAGCCCCTTTAAAAGGGCTGATTTTGAGGCTCAAGAATATACAAATCTTCCATATTGTTGCCACGCCAATAACGACTGTGTTGCAGACTTTTCCGTTCTTTGAATTCTTGCCTCTTGTGCTAGAGGAAAAATGAACCTCAGGGACAGAGCAGAGTGAATGAACTAGTAAGGATTTTGTTCATTGAAACATGGAAGATAAAGTTTCCCTCTGACAAGGAGAGGTCCTGAGCAGGTGTTTTCCAGACCTGGAGGCAAAGTTCCAGAGATTATATACACTTTGAAGTTAACCACAACAACATAAAAAGATGTGTGTGCTGGGGCTTGATTATATACGTTAATGAGGTAAAAGCTTGGACCTCATTCATCGGGTAAGAAAGGCCAGTGTGCTGGCAAGCCACTGGGAAGCCAGGGTCTGTAAAATCTGTTCTACACGGGGATGGGGGAGGTTCTGCCCAAGGAAGTGGATACAGCATCACCTAACTTGGTCCATGACTCATTCCTGCTTCGTGATTACATGGCACAATTTCACCAGGAGACCCCTTTGTTCTCTGTATCTATCTGCCTATTGTTGGACTCTACATTTCCACTTTAAAACATCGCCCATCCACAAAGAAGAAATGACCGGTAAAGTCTCCCGTCAGAATTAGCCGCTTGAACAGCACCATCCTCCAACAGGACAGAGTGACTATCACAGACAACATCTTGGTCACCTGTGACTAAGCCTCGTGTCTGAGTGATGTTTGTGTCATTGTGACGGAAGATGTGACAGGAACCATTCATAGGAAGCAAGAGTCTGTTCTTGCTGTTCATAGTTTGAGAGGGTCTCAGTCCGGCATGACAGAGAAGATAAGGAATTCATGGGGGTGACAGTATGTGGAAGAGCTGCCCACACAATGACAAGCCAGGAAGTGTAGAGAGGGCTAGGTTGAAGCGGGGGTGGGGATGGGGTGTGGTGGGGTGGGGGAGGAGGGTTGGGGTTGGGGGGGTTCTATAACCCCTTCAGTCTGCTAGGCGCCCCCCCCCCATCTACTAAAGACTCCAAAACTTCAGTGTTACCCCTGGGGAAAAAAACAACACTGAAAACATGAGTCTGTGGGCCATATTCCAAATTCAAACCATCAAACCTCAATATAGAATTAGCTTAGAAAGAGAATCCTTTTTAAAAGTCAGCCTGAATCCACAGTTTGATAGCCCGACTTAGTTCCCATTTAAAGCCTTTCAACAAAGATGGTGTTGGAAATAAAATAGTTGCAAATTCAACAGACGACTGAAAACGAAGCAGTTTTAACGCGCCGTTCTGCAGAAAAGGACACCAGCGTTGAGAAATGGCGGACATGGCTGGCAGGCTGATTTGGCACAAGGCAATGGTTTTTAAAATCCTTGGTTGACAGGCATTCCTGTCTTCTCCCACAGGCCAGGAATCTCATTTGTTTAGGGCACAGCGCCTTATCTAAGAAATAGCTTTGAGCCTGAGACGGCCCTCTTTTTCTGATAGTGGGCTCAGTCGTATAACAATCTACTTGTGACTTTCCAGCTTCCAGAGCTCTGGGATGAGCAGGCACCAGACCAGCTAGGGGAGAAAGACAGTACCCTTGCTTCCCTATGTCTCCGGTAGCTCTAGACACACCTGTATTGAAGATGGACCATGATAATCTCACACAGAACATTTTTGGCTTTATTGAGGAAATGAAAACTTGGATCCATTCAGTATAAGAAGTTCTCCAGGGTTTCTTCAGAAAGTAACCTGATCATTTCTAATCTGGACAGATGGGGGTTGCAATTTCCCAGAAAAGAGGAAGTGGTCATTGCCAACCACATCAATGAACTGTATCAGTCATGGGATTCTTCGCTGCTGATGGAGAAGTTCAAGCCATGGACAAGATCTTCTGTGTGCCTTTAAAGCGAATGTAGTATCCACTCAATGTCTTCCAAAGAAATAAAGCTTCAGCCTGTTTTATTGTATCGTGTTTGTAAAGGTGACCTCACTCTGGAGAGTTAATGTTGAAACAAACCAGAGTGGCACAAAGAAGTCAGGGAAGGTGCGTCGTTTAGCATTAGTTGGGCTGTGGTTCTCCGGTGTGTCACATGAAATATTTATGCTGAAAGGGAGAAAAGACGATCCTTTTCCTCAATGCCCGTAAGTTTGCAGTTGCCACTGGTCCTTGAGACAGGAGACAGATCCATGAGAGCAAAGCAAGCCTACGGAGCAACATGTCGACCGTTCTTGATTCTGGAGAAACCTCAATGCAGAATTAACTTGGAGCGGTGGCTTAGAGTCTAGCTCATCTGCCACCTTCAACAAGGAACAATATGTTTTAGAGAAGTGAAGGGACAAAGGAGAAGCTGGCCTTGGCTTCCGAAAGCGGGAACACTGTTGGGAGACTAAGTCTCTAAATCTCTGGCTTTTCAGCTGTGAAATTAACTTCCTGTGGAGTTCTTGTGAGGTTTCAGAGAGAGAGAGAGGAAAAAAAGAGATGAACCCAAGCAAGGGATATAGCTCTTGCCTAGTATTCATAAAACCCTAGCTTGGAGCCCCACCATGGTGAAAACTGGGTGCCTGTAATCCTCACACTCGGGAGGTGGATGCATTAGGATCAGAAAGGTCATTCTTCCTTGGCTACATAGCAAGCTTGAGGCAAGCCTGGGGTCCATGAGATTCTGACTCAAAAATAAATGTAAAATACAATAATTAATCTGATTCATAATACTTAATACACACTTGTGCTGGCTAGTTTTACGTCACTTTGACACAAGATAGAGTTGTCTGAAAGGAGGGAACCTCAGTTGAGAAAAATGACTCCATAAGATCCAGCTGTAAGGCATTTTCTTAATTAATGATTGAAGGTGGATGCCTTGCCCATTGTGGGTGGGGCCATCCCTGAGCTGGTGGTTCTGGGTTCTGTAAGAAAGCAGGCTGAGCAAGCCACGAGGAGCAAGCCAGTAAGCAGTACTCTGTGGCCTCTGCATCAGCTCCTGCCTCCAGGTTCCTGCCCTGCGTGAGTTCCTGTCTTTATTTCTTTTGATGATGAACAGTGTTGTGGAAGTGTGAGCCAAATAAACCCTTTCCTCCCGGAGATGCTTTTCATCTTGGTATTTCATCACAGCAGTAGTAACCCTAACTAGGACATCATCATATAAATCTGATCCATTATCACATTTGTCCCTACAACGTGGAAAGGAGAGTGCCTGCTGTGTTGTGGATGAAGAAATGTTCTCCAGTTTCCTGTGTTCTATGCCTTTGGGCTTTAGAATCCCTGACTGTTTGTGAACCAGAAAAGCGGCAGTTAGACTCCGCTTAGGCTCCAGCTGCCATGAACAGCAAACCACCAAACTACACAAACTTACTTTTCCATGTAAAACCTGACTAAAGTACTGATAAGCTTTCCCTAATGCTAGACAATACAAAGTTACTAGATTTAATATTTCCCCCCTAAAACTCCAGTTTGGGAAACTTGGCAAAGAGAAGTCAAGGATTTTTAAAATCTCCTTGGTCAAGCCATGTGTTTTGGCACGTGACTGTAGTCCCAGCCACATGGAAGATGGAGTCGGGAAGATCGTGTGAGTCCATTAGTTGAAAACCAAAGGAGGGAGCACATAGTAACATCACATCTTTAAATTTTTTTTTTTTAAAAAAAGTCCTTAAAAAAAAACCAACTTTGTATGGACTATGAACACAAGCTTCCAGCTTCCCCAGAAACAAAGAGAACATTTCTGTCACTAAAGGATTGAGCAAGGGACTTCAGGGGACTTGAGAGTTCCCAGCCCTTCTATTCCAGGTCATTAAGGTCTCATGGTCACAGAAATGCAGAGCTTTCTAAAATGGCACACATTTCCTATGTCCCACGGCAGTGGGAATGTCAGCATGTAAAGAGCTTGTGTTCCGAATGAGCATTTTCCCACCAATACAGGGACAGAGCCATGCAGCTGGCCACGCTCCAACTCGCTTGATAGGTTCTGTAAATTCTTCCACTGTGTTCCTAAAGGGAATCTATGAGAATACGCACTCCACTCCCACGCTTTTCCCCTTTCCCCTACCCTCCTTCCCTTACCAAATAACAATAACCGAAAAAAATTCGGATGCCTGACAAGTTTCCCTAAAAGAAGGCTCTGTCCTGTTTATTTTATGGGAGAGAAATTAGAAGGAAGCAGCTTAGGTCATTAATACATGGCATTACTTTATTGGATAAAATAAAGACTATATGGGGCTGGAGAGATGGCTCAGTAACTAAGAGCCTCGCTTCTCTTGTAGGGGACCCATGTTGAGTTTCCAATGCCCACATCAAGCAGCTCATAACCATCTATAACTCCAGCTTTGGGGGCTCTATGCTCTCCTTTGGTCTCTGCAAGGCACTGTATACACATATGCATACACACACACACACACACACAAACACACACACACACACACACACACACAGATAGAGAGACCCATACACATAAATGATTTTTAAAAATCTAAAACAAGGATTACAGGTCCAAAGCTAAGCTCTGTCTTCAACATTTTAAAAAGAAAAGACTGCCTTGGGGAAATGTACATGCCCACTCAACCGAAAACACAGGTGTCACTTCAGCCCAGCAACTCATGTGGGCAAACTGACATCCTTCTAT
>CABHPP010167417.1:0-52344 GCA_902168425.1 Peromyscus attwateri
AGAGAGAGAGAGAGAGAGAGAGAGAGAGAGAGAGAGAGAGAGAGAGAATGACAGTGAAAGGCAGAAACGGAGAGGGAATGGTACACTATGATGTAAAAGCAAAGAGGAATATGGAACTTCAGAAGTAAACTGGTTGGATGGTATTTAGGATATGAGTGAATCCAATGACCATAGACTGTAAAGCATTAGTGGATTTTGGTGATGCATATAGCATCCAGCAATATAGATCCACAACAAAAACAAACCATAGCAGTGTATTTCCTAAAACTATCATCACTGGTTGGTAGAATAAAGAGTTAGTTTTTATTTTGTTAGCATTTTAAAGAGTTTATATGTTGCTGATATTATATGTAAAATAAAAATAGTGCCCATTCTTTAAAGAACCAGTAAGATAAAATATGTGCTAGATTAACAATGCATGCAAAGACATGTGGAAGGCACCAGATATGCTGCAGGATTAAAAAGTTTAAAGACAACCAAAGAAATGGAGATAAGGAGACACACCGAAAGGGACATATGACAGAGACTGAGTTGAGCAGATGCTGATAAGAAGCAGTGGATGCAGAGGGAGCTAAGTGCCCTCTGTTTTTCTGTCTAAAATGGAGTGCGAATTACCCCTTGGAATTGTAACAAGTTGACTTTTGAAGTTATCACCCTCCTTAACTGGAGGATCAACTTTGACTCCTGGAGACCACTCATCAATGGAGAATCCACCGATCTCATGGTGTTTGGCACAGACCTAACCTCTCATCTAGTCTTTCTCACATTTTGCCCCCTCTTGTAAATTCTCCATGACTTATATCCCTTAGCCAAGATGGTATAGGAGCCTGAAAAGAGAGCCATCCTTCCTATGCGTATACATAATCTGTCATTTGTGAGTTTAAATCATAGCTTTGTAGCTACTGTGTAGTAGAGGAAAGATTTAATCCTTTTTATAAAAGTAAAGCTAAACTGAACTGGTTTAAAGATCACTAAAGGTATTATACACACCTAGATAAGGAATGAATAATAAATCCGAACATCAAATAAAAGGCCTGTCCTGAAACTGAGATTCTATCTCCTATAACTGAAGATGAGGCTCAATTCTCCTCTCTTTCAGCCTCTTGTTTGTTCACTACAAATTAAGCATGCGGTCTACCTTTCAAAGCTTGGAAGGAGAAGTTTTGAAAGTTATTTACCATGATGTCACCTTATAACTATTAGTTTTGTTTGTTACCAAATAAAGTATTTTGCATTTCCTACAACTGTCACTTAATATTATTTTTTTAATTACATCATATTGCACATAGCATCAATGTTTGTCAAGCAACAGGCTTGTATAAATGTTTGGCCAGTCTTCTAAAAGAATTCTTATATTCTAATAGTAAAAGGAAATTTTATAAATATTTAGTTATGTGCATATTTGTTTGTGCATAGGTATGCTCACATGTGTGAGGGTGAAAGAGGAGGCCAGAAGATGTCATCAGTCTCGCTGGAACTGGAGTTAGGGGCTATTGTGAGCCACCCAATAGGTGGGCAGGGAACTGAACTCAGGTTCTCTGCAATAGCTAACAGTGCCTGTAAGCCCAGGCCATCTCTGTAAATGCCTCAAGAGAGAACTTTCCCACCTGACTCTGATTTCAAAATGGTTACTTCTAAGTTATGCCCACAAATGAGGAGACTTCCAATGATCTTCAGAATTGAAAATTCAAGCATTAGTCTTAATTATGTAAGTTCACAAATTGGGAAAATCAGCACAGGGCAAAATTAGCCTTTAAGTTTCAGTTATGGTTAAGATAGATGGTTGTTGACTGGTTGAAGTAACAGTTTTTTGAGCTTCACAAAATTTTCTCTTATATATTCATTGTAGAGATGATCTCTCAGTTACATTTTTTTTTTTTGCTGTGATAAAATACCATGACCGAATAACTTGGGAAAGAGGGGTTTATTTCAGGTTATGACTCTCAGGTCATACTCTATCACCACTGAGGGAAATCACTTAAGGAACCTGGAAGCAGGAACTGAAGCAGAAGCCATGGAGGAATTCTGCTTACTGATTTTCTCTTGTACCTTGTTCAGTTTGCTTTATTATACATCTCATGTCCACCTTCACAGAGATGGCACCGTCCACAGTGGGCTGCATCTTCCACAGCCATCATCAATCAAGAAAATTTCCCACAGGCTTTTTTACAGGCCAATCTTAGGGAGGCATTTTCTCAACTAAGACACTCTCTTCTTAGATGACCCTGTCTCATATTAAGTTGGTAACATTACCAACCAGGACAGATACATAGTACTTTATCATGTCACACCCTTTTATAATGACTATCTATAAAGGAATAAATGATGGAGAGCATCAATAATTATCATCCATTTATGGATTTATTTATGTAGTATAGATTATATGTGTATGTATTATATATGTATGTGTGTATTGTATATGCATATATGTGTATGTGTGTATGTATGCATGTCTGCATGTGCCTATATATGTATGTGTATGTATGTATGTACGTCTGCTTGTGTGTATGTGTGTATGCATGTATGTTTGTATATATGTTTATGTATGTATATATATATATATATATTTATGTACCTATGCGTGATGGTTGTAGGTAAGTATGTGTAATATGTAAATATTCAGTAAGTGTGTTCTACAAAGCAGCTACATTCTTCCGAAACCAGAGAAGGTGAATTTATTTTTTAATGACAAGAATAATATTGGGAGGTAGCAATGAACATAATAGAAAGTTCTCACAAAGTTCAAGTTAATTAATTTAGTCACGAAGCTGAGATGAAATGGGCCATAAGAGCTGTAAGATATTTATAAGGAGAATTAGAAGGACAACTTTCTACTGAATTGCAAAGAAGTATGGATAGTAAAGCAAACGGGAGGTAAATATGCACATTGCTACTTTTACCCTTAGCTTCATTAGTGCCTCTGAAAACCCCGACCAGGGAAGTCTACCATGCAGAAACATGTTAAGGAGCAGTAGTATGCTACATGCTACAAGTCTACATGTTAAGGAGCAGTAGATAGAAACAGAGTCATATCTCATCATATGGTCAAACTTCAAACATCACAAAATAATTCTATGAAAATCAAATGACGGTATATATTAAAAAGTAGACACATGAATATTGTGATCCACTTATGAAATCTCACATGAAATGAGACTAAACCTTGGAGAATATTAGGTGGTTCAAAAAAAAGTTCGTGGGAGCAAATTTTGAGCTGTCAGAAAAGAGAGATAAGAAGTATCTAGTAAGATCTACAGGGAATCTGTGCATCAAGAAGACTAAAACACCAAATGCTATTCTGTAGGAAGACAATCTTATTGTAAAGTGATAGATAAAAGGCTTATCGAGTCACCTGTGCAAGATACTGATAAAGGCTTGAGTATTTCAAAGTGACGTGAAGTAACAATAGTAGTTTTCAAGACCAGGATCAATGACTGTCAAAAAATTATCTAATATTAGAAATGAGTGGGTCACTGGCTGAAGCATATGAATGCTCTTATTCATAAATATCCAAGAGAGTTATTGGCATAGAATTTAGCTATTACATCTTTTAAAAGCAGGACACATTTAACCACCCAATGGCAAACTCAGTCAAATCTATAAGCCCTTTAGACTCAAAGTAAAACACACACTCACTCTTGTTTGTAAGTCCAGTCTGTCACTTATTCTTAAACATCAGGCCCCATCATCTACATTTGCAACTCTCAATATAATCATAAGTAAAATGTTATCTGCATACAGGGGGACTCAGCCATCTGTAGAAGTCATGGTCAGCCTTGTCCCTATAGTGAGACCCCAGCTCAAAAAGAATAAGCAAAATGAATCCCAAAGATAAATATAATATATATTAAATAATTCAGATCAAAATTGTGAAATATTCTATAACAATGATGTTTGAAAATTAGTCCTAAATCATTTGGTGCAAACCTTGCCTTTCATAAAAAAGAAAGGCATGTGTGTCATAGATCAACATTCCTAATCTTGAAGATATAGAAAGCAATACAGGATGTTTTGTGAATTAATCTGGGCTCCAATTTTGTGTTCATAATCTAGAGAATGAGTACTAGTATTATATCAAAATTATTTTAATCTAGGAGTTATTTTTTCCCAGGCCTGTGATTTCAATTAAAAATACCTTCTTAGCAACAGACAAACAAACACTAGAAATTATGTCTGTGTAATATTTATTGTCAATTTTTTATTGGTCAGAAATTGAGCTAAGCATATATAATGCATGCTCTTCAATTCTCTATGATAGAAATAGCCACACATCACTATTTTCACAGTTGTCAGGAAAAAATATAAAACAAATAACTTCATATTTAAATTGAGTTAGTCATTTCATTTGAGGCTCACTGATAACCAACATCTAAGCCTAGGGATTTATTTACACATATTTACCCTTCATATACCAGGCAGCTTATCATCATAACCATATGGATGTAACCACTCCAAGAATCAGAGCAGAAATGGTTTGCCAAAGTATCCAGCTTCCTATCACCCAGTAGGAATATTGAAAGCTTTGTTCAGAAGCCCTGTGTCAGAAAAGACACAAATCCTGGTCGTCAGGAGGAGGAAGCGCTGTCATTTAATGTGAAGGGGGTCAATTGTGTACAATATTATGAAATATAGTAGTGCCCACATGCAGCATGTGTGCACATTTTGTGTGTGTGTCTGTGTGCATGTGTGTGTGTGTGTGTGTGTGTGTGTGAGAGAGAGAGAGAGAGAGAGAGAGAGAGAGAGAGAGAGAGAGAGAGAGAGAGAGAGAGAGAAAGCGCTAGGCAGGGAGCCTATTTTATTTTTTTCTCCTTTCTTTCTTTCCTCCAGTCAAGGGCTTGATGCCAAGCCTATTTACAAAGTTCAACTTTAGGGTCATGAGAATTCTACCACATATAACTGACAGTTTTATGTTTCTGAGGCTCACAGAGCTTTTATCCCCCTCTGGTTCCTTCTCTGCTGCTGCAGATCTTAACATCTCTTTGTAATGAGCCCCAACTGCTGTTATGGATCATATGGAGATACATGCACACACATAACTAGGGATTTACCTATCACTTGAGTTATATTCCAAACACACAGATGATGCTATTTTGGTGAGATTGTTTGAGCATTGACACTAATCTCCATCTAAGCTAGCTTGTCTCTAGAAACACATACATGGCACTTTCTCATTTAGTTCTTCTGTGGATATTCTTCCCTTCAGACAAGGAAAGGAATGAGTAAAGAATAATGTAGTCGTCTTAAAAGTAGCTGTTCTCTTTTATGATCTTTGGTTCCAGTACATGTATCAGAGAGTTCACTATTGGAAATGATAATCTTCAAAAAACAAATGAACAAATCAACTTCTATGGAATGGATACTTGGCAAAGGCTAATGATCTAAAAAAAAAAAAAAAAGTTTCCTAAGGGACGGTCAAAAGCAGACCTGGTTGCAATTTTTGGCTCTGAGTATTTTGTACTTTCAGACAATTAATGGCTTCAGGGCACCTGCTAATTCTCAGTTGTATAAATAAACAAATAGAGAGAAAAGACAACATGCACAAACCAGTTGTTTCTGTTTTTAGGTTGTTCATTTGAACCTTACTTAAAAACTTTCCCCCAATTAAAGTATAATAAATTTTGGTGAGTATCTTCGGGTACTGAACAGAAAAATCCAGTTATCTAAGAGTGGATCTGAATTTCAGTGAAAGTGGTTAACTCTAGCTCTGGACCATGGTTGCGTGGAGCTGTGGGGATCCACTCCAAAAGGAATAGAGAAAGTTTGTCCGATTTAAGGATAAACTCCTGCATCTTCCACAGATAAAGTAAAAGTGGCCCTTGCTGATTGATTTTTTCTTAAACACATATCATTATTTTTGTACTCTGAAGTTTATAAAGGAGGAGAATTTAGTGATAGGAATCCCAAACCACTTACCACCCATAGTGGTAAGTGAAGAGACTGGTTCTGAACAAAATGCATAGGATTATTTTATTTTGCCAAGAGATTTAGACTTCGCATATGTGGCTTTTGTCATACACAATTGATTGGGGTTTCTAATCCATAATACTTTTCTTGAAATAAATGGGTTTTTTTTGGACTTTCTGGGTAGCTGTGTAGGACTGCTAATTCAGTCTTTCAGTGGCCCTCCCTTCTAAAGGAATCATTGGCGAGTTAGTTTTTGTGACTGGGGATATATCTAATTGTAGGAGTCATTTCTAACCTTGCACAAAACCCCTGGGTCTGACCCCAGCAAGGAGGAGGAGGAGGAGGAGGAGGAGGAGGAGGAGGAGGAGGAGGAGGAACAAAAACAGTTCTAATCCACATTCATAGCAGAAGGATGCACAGCTCTTACAACTCAAATTAGGAAATACAATTCAACAACAAAAACTGGGGCTGGAGGGATGGTTCATTGGCTAAGGGCACTTGTTGCTCTTGCAGGGAACCTGGGTTCAGTTCCCTACACCCATCCCAGGCAGCTCTCAACTGCGTGTAAGTTCAGCTCCAGGGAACATGATGCCTTCTCCTAGCTTCCAAAAGTATTTTTACATATGTGGACTGTGTACACACACACACACACACACACACACACACACACACACACACTAAAAATAAATACATCTTTTAAAAAATAATAAAAATTAGTGTGAAATTCCCTGAGCCTGAGCATAAGTACTTCTGCTTACTGAAGAGGGCTGCTGGGAAACACAGAGCTAGGTCTTGTGAATGGATCTCTAAAGAAACAACAGCTCTGTTTTTTATTTTGGCTATTTCCTACCATGGAGTAGGTCAGGTGCCTACCTGTCTTTTACTCATCTCTCTTCTATTACACAAAAATAAATAAGTAAGTAAGTAAGTAAGTAAGTAAGTAAATAAATAAATAAATAAATAAATAAATAAATAAATAAATGACAGACAGGCTTCTTCTCACTGCCCTGTGCAACATGAAGCATTTCATCTGGATTTTATGAGGTAATAAATTATTGTTCCTGTCCTAACAAGTTGCTTTTTTTTGAAAGGCTAACATCCGGTCCTTGGGGGCACCAGCTTTTATTATACATTTCACATTGAACCGAAGGTCAAATTAATTGACCTTATCTATGTGAAAAACCAGCTGCCTATATAGCGAAACAAAATCTTTTACAGAGAATCCGGGGACATATAAACAGCAGGAAAACTCAATCCCCTGGCGCCTGGAACTTCCAATTAGAAACAGAAAATGTGTAGTATTTACATTTTTGGATGGCCAGTTGAGAAATAATAATTATTTTTCTCTTAGGCACAGTAGTGGCAGTGAGATTCCAGATATTATATACCTCTTCATACATACTTTTTCTTATTTCATGTATTTATTTGTCTGTGTGTATTATACATGTGCAGGTGAATGCAATCATGTGGGAGATGAGAGACCAGAAAAGGACTTGAGGCAACCTGGTAGATCATTCCTCACCTTGCTCCACTGAAATGAATGGACCTAAAGCCTGGAGTGTCTCAGCTAATCTGGCAAGTCAGCAAACCCTAGATATCACCCACTGTCTCTTCCACCCTCAAGAACTTGGGCTGCAGGCACCCTAGAAGCCACATCAGGTGTTTTTACATAGACGCTTGTGATCCTAACTCAGTCGCTCATGTTTGTGAAGCAGGGGGTCTTGACCACGTAGCCATCTCTCTAGTCCTCCACACACATCTCTTATATCGCCACACATGACAAAGCTGATAAAGGTGCACATATTTCCATATTCTCATGTCATAAATTTGAGTAGGGGATTAAAGAAAGTTACATGAACTACTTAAAGATGACTGTTGCCGGGCGGTGGTGGCACGCACCTTTAATCCCAGCACTCGGGAGGCAGAGGCAGGTGGATCTCTGTGAGTTCAAGGGCAGCCTGGTCTACAGAGTGAGATCCAGGAAAGGCACAAAGCTACACAGAGAAACCCTGTCTCGAAAAGCCAAAAAAAAAAAAAAAAAAAAAACGAAAAACAAGATGACTGTAACCAGGTTCTCTAAGGGAATAATTAAAGCATCTAGATTCTCAAGGAAATCACTTTACATCTGAAAGACTAAAATTAGGGCTTATTCCATTCAAGCTCAAGATACTATCCCTTGCCTCCTGAATTCTCTGTTGTCAAATAAATCTTAAGAAAGACTGGATCATTTAGCATTCTCTAAGATACTGGAGAAAGCTTATTTCTTATTCTAAAATATCGGCTTCTCCACTTCCTCATCTGGCAAATGGGATAATAACTCTGGAACCTCACAGTTGATTGTAAAAAAAAAAAATCCATCACTATAAATCAACATCTTGAGATGTAAGTTCTGGTAATAACAGATGTTAGTCTTACGTATTACTCCCAAGTTAAATGTCAATTAATGATTAGCATTTCGTTCAAAATGAGAAATATAATTTGCCTGCACCTGTTCTAGGCCAACATAAGTAAATGAATAGGAACTAAACTTACGCTTCCAATTACTTATTTAGCTGTTCCACAGGCCCAGTTTTGAATCAATACATGTAAGCCTTTTAAACAGCTTCTGGTGAAAATGATTTTGAATGGCAAAGACAGGTGCTCCCACTACTGAAAATTTGTGACTAATAGATGTGAATTTGACCTAAGTGTGCGAATTCAAACAATTGGATGGGGTCATTGATAAAACTTACTTGAGATGAACTTAATAGGGATAATTTTAATCTATGCAATTTATTACTAGCATTTGTAGAATCTGTGAATTTTGCAGGTTTGATGAATGAGGTTTTTCACACTGTGGCGGGAGCCCCTATCAGGTGGAGGGCTTCTGTAGCATCAATCTGGAAAAGATTAAGCCACAGAATACACATCTGCTTGGTGGAATGCTGAAGAAACCGATGGCTGTGCATGAGGATTTCAACCTCTAGCTGGGGTCAGAAAGAGGGTGATTTAGTGACTTCAGTAAACAGACTTTCAGGGGAGTCAAATATGTTTGGTTTCATTTTGCACAGTACACAGAGGACATCAATAAAGATCTTGATGTTCAAAGATTAGTTCAAGGACAGCTTGGAAAGTGAACTGCTTGCACGATCCAGTCCTTGTCTATATTAAGTGGATCTTCAGTAGAGGTTTACAACTTTTCATTCTAAATAATGTATGGAACAAATGGAGGCTACAGATGAAATGATGTTGTCAATTTATTTTCAAGTGAAAAAAGAATAAATGGCTCTCTCCTCATGAGTGCCGAGCACAAAAGTTATTGAGCTCTGGACTCAGAAACAAATAGAACAGGCTTTTGTGACTTCCTAGAATGCATGGCCAAAGGAGAGTAGAACCTTCCCATGCCAATGGATTAGACATTACAAATTCATGGTTGTCAACACTCTTTTAAATCCATGACTTTTTTTTGTTGGATAGGACTTAAGGTCCATGAGACAGCAGAAAAAGCAAAGAGGGAAATGCCAGCAATCAATAGTACAAATGATGTGATTAGTTTTACAACTTACAAAGTGGAAAAGCAGGAGATGAGATCAGACTAGATGGCCTTGGAAAAACAGTTCTCTAATTTTCCAAAGATGTAATATTAAAAGTGCTGCTTATTTAGTATAAATGTCTGGTGATCCATCTCTAGCAACCCCCATACATGAAGGCATGCAATAATCTCTTGGGAGATACTCTTCTGTATCTTGCCCCACTGGGTTGTTCTGTTAGCTTACAAGATTTGATGAATCAACCTGACCAAGTACCAGTTGCCCATAATTTCAAAAGCATGCAACTTTTCTTATGAGTTTTGGAAAAGATCAAATGTGCCTTTGGAAGCATGAGGAGAGTTAATTTGGAAACTTGGGACAGATCTGATTCCCTTTGCCTCCGTGCCTCTGTGTCTCCCCCATGCAAAGTGGGAACGTGCAATGCGTGGCTTTCACTCCAGTACCCCAGGAACCATCAGTGAACCTGAAAGCCCCCACATCTGGCTAGAGCTTAGCCTTGTTTGCTTTAAGCTCTGCACACAGATGACGACCACCCTGGCTGTGAATTCAGGGATGGCCCAGCTTTCTTTATTCATGGCCAGTGGAGGTGAAAGGTCTCTGCACTCACCTGGTCCGAGGGTGAGGTCCACTACATTTTCAACTCACCAATATTTTTGTTAGTGTTACCCCTTTTGAAAGAGATTCCCGCAGAGGCAGGCATACATTCATCATCCTCTCTTTTGCTTATTCCTCATTTGGAAGATATAATACATCCCAGTAAGGTAAAGGTTAGATCTTCACAGTGACACCCCAAATACATACCGTTCAAGAACAGAACCTTCTGGCTTAGATGTCTCCCATGACACTTTGCTCTCCTGATACTTTTGTTTAGCTTTCTGACAGTTACTCCAAGAAATAATCTTCTTTCCTATAGTATAAACTAAGTAGAAAAGCACAGTATGGAAGAATTTTAATCAGTGACTAAATAGGAACACTATAGTCAATAAAGCAGTACATATGGATGATAAAAACGCTGCAGATGCTGTGATGACTACACAAAATGACCTCATAAGGAACAGTTAAAATGAAGAGATTCTTCTGAGCCACTTAGAGTTTTGTTAAGATGGTTGTCCCAGAAGCTCATCATAGTTTTAGCTGTTTCAAGAGCCTGTGTGTACAAAATTAAGATCTCAACTGACCAAATGTTCCTTAACACAAACAAAACATCAACACCACAACAATTCAACATCTATCTTCCTTTTTTTTTTCAAGCAAAATATGATTTTGTGAGAAATGCTGAGGATTCCAGAAACAGCCCCAAACTATCAAATTAAAAAGTATATTTGTCTTTATTTTAGTATATTTGCCTGTATTTAAACAAATTTGATATACTTTTAAATGTAAATGGCAAGATGTAATGTTGTTGTGTTATTCAATTGATATACATGTCTCAAAGGACAGTATCAAGTAGCTAAATTTTTCTAGTTTTTCAAGAAAATAAAAACAAAAATTGAACATGAATGACAATATACACACCAACCAAGATTGATACTGTCTCCATTTACAAGTATCAGAAGACACAGGGAGCGCAGGGTTATGTGCAGGCATCATAGTACTGCTGTGTGACCACCAGCCCTCCTCCTCCCTATGGTATAACTCCGTGAAGCTGTCTTTCTTCATTTCAACCATAGTTCTGTAGAAGTCTACTGTACTGCCACCTGCTGGTGTCCTGTTGCCTTGCACAATGTTTCTCTTTCCTGACACAATGTGTCCAACATGTCTGTTGACTTAAGTTTAATAGTCTTGACCATATATATTCATTATCATTGATGAATAAATAATCAGAGACAATGTCTGTCTGACCGAGGAAGAATGACTTAGAAGGACCTGTACGAGGGTTAAAGCATTTTCTAACTATACATCTAGACTGTAAACTGTGAGCCGTGGGGATGGCGCTTGTATGGAATTCTCTGCAAAGGATGAAGATTGAGATTAAATATAAATATGAGGAGTATAAAGAAAGGGCACACCATAACTCTTCCCCATGGAAGAAATCAAATGAAAAAATTGAGATATGTATGGACATGCATGGCGTCAATTAGTAAACACAGAGAACATGGCACAGATGTGAAGGTTCTTCTGAAGAATTGGTCATGTCATATTGTACAGCAATCTTTCAATTGTGAACATTTTAATTTGGGGGTTAGTCTGTATGAATGTTGATGGGCCTTCTCTGTTAAAGACTACAGCTTTCCTTCCCTAGGCAGTCTATTTTGCTGCACTTAGCACAGAGATTAATTTCCTAGGATCTTCATACTAGAAAAGCACACAAATGCGAACTTCTGACATGAATAATATTCACATACCATGGAAAGGATAAGGACTAGGTAGTTAGTATTTATTCATTTAGTTCAGTACCTTCCCCAGTGATGTAATTTGTCAAGTTGTCAATTAGTTTTCACATTCTATGCTGTGTAGTCAGCTCTCCAAAACAAAATCTTGTTTTAACTGAGTTGAGTCAGTCTTTCGGTTATGATTAGAGCTAGGAATTTGATTGACTTGATACACAAAATGTAACAAGTACTTGAGTGATCAAGCTAATAGATGGCATTGATAATATAAAAGGCTACAAAGCAAATATATGCCTATTTATTGACTTCTGATCTGAATATATTCTCACTCCTTCCTTGTTTTGTAATTTGCCTTTCTGTTTATACACTGTGTCTGCAGAGACTATAGAGATCATTTCTCTTCTGCATCATGGAACATGTCATCAGGAAGAGATCTATCAATGGTAGCATTGGATCTAATAGTTTGCCTGTACCAGGAGTTTCACTCCCCCACAACCACCACACACTGAAGCCCTGCCCCAGCACACAGAACCATTCAGCTCTCCATGCCTTGGTAGCTCTAGACATTGCATGCCATACTTATGTCTGGGGAAAGATAGATGTCCGTTGGTTCTCCAGATGTGCTTGCTATCAGTGCAGATGCATTTATAACCATGTCTGGAAATGTTTAAATAACTGACTTGCCTTCCCCCTTTATTTTTGGCTACCTCAGTATCTTGCAGCTCTGTCCACAGCCAGTTCATATCTCTCTTAATCTTCATCACCGTGCTTGGAATTATTCCTCCTACTCTCGGTACACTTATGTCATAGCCCGACAAGAGTCGGTTGTTTCCAATGGATAACTTTTAACCTCTCGAAGAACTAATTTTAATTGATGTGTGCATGCTCCCATCTGGTGGCGAGAGTGGAGAGTACATGTTTCTTTTCAGTTTTCAAACTTCAATTCAATGAGCTGGCAAACACATCTTGATCACTTTCCACATGTTACACACAGTGAATCAAACATAATGAGCATACTAATGTCACATTAGAAGTGGCAATGAGGTAATTAACTGGAGGAAGCTGTTGAGATGGACCAACGGGGAAGAGAGTTAGGCATGCCAGCCTGACTACAAGAATTCACCCTGAAAGTCTACATGAAGGTGAAAAAGAACTGAGTACATAAAGTAGTCTTCTGACTTGTGTATCATGGCATGCTCACACCTGCACACACACAATAATACTATAATAAGAGTAATAGTAGAAAATTTAAAGATAATAAATTGGAAAACTAACATACTCATTGAAAAATATGTTTACTCTTTTCTAAATTTTATGTTTTTAACAAGTAATTTATTTCAAAGGGAAACTTATTTATGAAAAACTTGAAAAGATAATGTAGTCAGTTGTTTCTTTTATTAGTTTTTTTACACATCTGTGTAAATTGAATCATGAAATTGATTCTGGTATAGTACTAATTGTTTTTTAGTAACTTCAGATTTGATTTGCATTTAACCAATAATGGTTTCCATTTTGCTTTCGGCAATAGAATCCAATCCCCATTAGTACCTTGTGCTTCATTCAATATCTCCTTATTTCTGTTTTACTCTTTACAATGTGCTAATTACTATTCCCTTCTATATTTGTTATTTGGGCACCTATAAAATAATAATAGGATCAACAAAAAATGAATGCAGTATATGCTTTGATAGAGTTAAATGATGACACTCTTGTGATACGTTTTCCAATATTTATAAGTGTCATATAGTTAGTATTTGTTGTCCACTTGGCACTGGCTTGAATCACCTGAAAAATGAGTCACAACTGACTAATTGTTTTCATAAGGTCAGTCTCTGGGCATGGTCTGTGAGGGTGTATCTTGATTGTTAAGTAATGTAGGAAGGGCCAACCCACTATTCCCCAGGTAAGTGGTACTGATCTGCACAGGGCAGCTAGCTAAGCACAAGCCCGAGTGAGCCAGAAAGCAGTGTTCCTTCATTTTTTTTTCTGGTTTAAGTACCTGTTGTGATTCCTGCCATGACTTTCCTCAATGGCAACTGTACCTGGAAGTATAAGGTACACAAATAAATTCTCTATCCCTTAAATTGTCTTTGGTCTGGATATTCCATCATAACAACAAGAAAGTAAGTGCTGTAGTAAGATCTTATGAATAGTGAAGAAATGAGAATGGTTGGAGGAATAGCTTGAAACCATGCTTGAGTCCATTTGAAAGTAGTAAAGCCGAGCTTCTGTCTTTCTGGTGGATTTTAGCATATCTCTCTCTCTCTCTCTCTCTCTCTCTCTCTCTCTCTCTCTCTCTCTATCTATCTCTATCTCTATCTCTATCTCTCTTTCACTCCATAGGGAATGAGCTCCCAAAAGCCAGTTCATACACTAGGGATAAATCCTGATTCCACTGCCAGTGGCCTCACAAACTGTCCAAGCCACACAACAATCAATCACATTCAGAGGGCCTAGTTCTGTCCTATGCAGGTTCCCCAGATGCCAGTCCAGAGTCACTAGCTTGAACCAGCTGTCTCTTGACTCATTTCCCCATCATTCTTTTGACCCCTTTGCTCATATAATACCTCCTCCCTCTCTTTGACTGGTCTCTGGGAGTTCCACCCTGTGCTTAGCTGTGGATCTCTGCATCTGCTTCCATCAGTAACTAGATGAAGTTTCTATGATGACAATTAGGTTAGCATCTCTTATATATCACTTTACTTCCATGGGGCTACTTATCTGGGGGTAGGAGGAATCAACTGCTATGTCAGCTACAAATTATTGAAAAAGTTTAATGGGAGCAAAAAGACAATACATGCTATCTCTAAGAAACCCAAAGATACATTTTCATGCTTAAAAACCAGCATCTTTTCAGTCTGTTCTTTATTTAGGAACTGTTGGTCTCTGCAGCAATCTTACCACCATGGTTTAATCTCTCTAGATCTACACTGCTCATTTGACACATAGTAATTTTTCATCTAGTGCTGTAACTTTACATTTTCCTTGAAAATGTTCTTTGTTATGCTACCCATTTGATGATTTTTAACTGATTGGAATGAATAGTAATGTCTTTTCATTGTACCTTATTATATACTTGACCTAATATTCATAAAAAGACAGCAATCATTCCCATGTTAGAGAGTTTTCCATCATTATAATGAATTACTTGAGATGTTAAAGTTATAACAATACTAGGTTTATTTGGCTCAGAGTGTTGGAGGTTTTAGCTCAAAATACAATGGACCTAGGGCATTAGGGTAGTAGTAAGACAATAAATCATGATGGTAGCATGTGATCAAACAAAACTACCCACCTCAAGGCCAGGACACAAAACAGAGAAGAAAGAGCTCGGCCCGAAATAATCCTCCTTAAGGATACACCCCCAGTAACCTAAAGACATTGCACTACACTTCATACCTTGAAAGTTCAAAGACCTTCCAAGGGCCCCCACCCTGGGAAACAAGCTTTGAAGCCTGGGCCTTTGACAGACATTCAAGATCCAAACCAAAGCATCAATTTAATGCAGTAGTGCATTAGACTCACAGATATATATCCATAGTTTTCCAATGGCAAGGTATCACACTGGATTGCAGCTATGCAGAACTGTAGGAAAACATCCCCTCTGGTCTCATACAACATCAATGACCAAGATGGAAATAAGAACCTTTGAGCTGCAGCAAGAGAAGATACCTGTGTACACACTTTCCTTCTTCTTCTTTTTTTTTTTTACAATGCGTGTTTTTCTGTTACAATTTTCCACATAAGCTTGAGTATATTTAAAAAATAAGATGTCACAGTATCAAATAGAAATGCTAGGAGGATTTTGATATAATGAGACTGTATCCTCCTATAGAGCATAAATGGGTTCCTAAATTTTGTAACATTATGTAAGGCTGAAAAGGCAGTAGACAAATTTTGACTACTACCTTGTTTTTCTTTAAATGCACAGAGGAGTATCACTAAGTACTTTGTTAAATTAATAATAGTTAGGCTTCTCTGCATCTATTGAGGTGATCATATGTTTTTGTGCATAAGCTCATGTTTATGGTTAAGTACATTTTTTTATTTATATATGCTGAACTATCCTTATATCTGCAAGGTACAACCAGCTTGGTCATAGTGCATAATGTTCTTGGTGTGCATCTGAATTCAGTTTGCAAGTGTTTTATTGAACATTTTAAATCTATGATCACCTGAGAGATTGGTCTGAGGTAATTTTCCTTTTTGATGTATCTTTACTAGGTCTGAGTATTATACAATTCTGGATTCATAGGATTTGAAGAACACTCCTTGCTCTTCTTTCCCTAATATTTTAAAAAGTATTGGCTATAGAGCTTTGAAAGTCTAGTAGAATTTGTCTTTGAATCCATCTGGCTCTGGACTTTTTAGTTGGTAGGCTTTTTATTAGAATTTAATCTCCTCATTTGTATGTGTTTGTTTAGGTTGTTAACCTCTTCTTGGTTTATTTTTGGTGGTTTGGCTGAGTTTAGAAATTCATCCATTTCTTTAAGGTTTTCCAACTTAATGTAATAAAAGACACAAAAATGGTTGCATATGATAGGGCTAGGACATGGCTCAGTGGTTAAGAACATTTGCTGCTCTTGCAAAGGACCAGAGTTCAGTTCCTAGAACCCATATCCAGTAGCTTGCAACTGTCTTTATGTCCAGCTCCACGGGAACTGATGCCTTCCTCTGGCCTCAAAGGGTACCTAAACATGTCTAAACATCAATAAAAATAAAAACTTTAGAAAAATAAAGTTTATATTCTCCATAGTTCTATATCTGTATATTCTAGAAATGGAAAACAATGGTCAATGACAGAGCAGAAACCATTTCCTTCCTTGCCTTCTCTGCTCCCAGAAGCCTATGGAAATATTAGCTTTTGAACTTCATCCATCTTCAAAACCAGCAAGTCATTAAGTACTAGCTTCTTGCTATAGGTTGAATCGCTCCTCCCACCCCCATCCCTTCTTTGATTCATGTATTTTCTTCTTTCCCAACTCTATATAAGATCATGGGATTGGATGGGACCTACCAGCATAACCCATAACCTACCAGCCACCATGGAGGGAGGGGTACTCATCATATCACTGCACCCTGTTACCTTTGTCATGTTCTATGTTCACAGACCTGCCATTAGGGTGTGAATATTTGGGGACATGGGCATTACTTTGCTGTGTTGCTTACTACATTCACTCATTTCATAACACCTATACATTCTGGTATCTGTATAGTTAATGATCTTAAGTTTGTCATGTACATAGAACTTCTTTCTACTTTTCTAGGGAAGATAATGTTGGAGGTCTTAATTTTGTGCTTAACACAGTCTAGTGCCCCCAATGTTGCTTTATCTTCGGCACATTGGCTGCCTTTAATCTATTGCTATTTCAGCCAGCAATTGTAACTCGACAGTTACCAGCCTGCTTCTCTAGAAGCAGCCTGGCTACTCAGGCTGCAGCCTCACAGGAATTCTGTTCCCATAGGCACTGGCTCTGTTGCTGCAGCTAAACATAGCTTCAACTAAATCTCTATCCTTCCATTTATAAATAAGTCTCAGGATTCAAAGGCTGGGGTGAAAACATGCTAGTTCAGAGAGGCTGGGTCTGAACTAGCTAACCTTCTCTCCTTGCTGGCATCTTGGAAACATCCTTGCTTCCTCTTTGCCAAACCAGAAAAACTTGTGTCACTCAAAATCCCTCCTTACTACTTCCACTGCATCTCTTTTTTTTCCTCTTCCAGATGCCCTCTGATGTTCTATGATTATTTTCCGTCAACTTGTTGCCAACTCAGCCTCCTGACCCAAAGTTAATTTTATTTAATTAATGCAAAAGCAAACTCGGTTTCACTGTGTGATAGACTATCCCCCAACACTCCAAGGTCCTTCCTTCCTCTAAGCCATCTATGTCTCCTGTACCCAAGTGTCTTTCATGATCCTCCATACTTTGTTTAAGGCCAATTTTTCATGATTATTTTCATTTCAGAACTCAATAATAGTACTGATTTATTATTATCATTTACTTAGTTTTAAGTATTTTCTTTATTTTTGAGAATTTCATATATATATATAATATGTGTGTGTGTATAATGAAATATGAGCATATATAAGCCTTTTTCTCCATGCAAATTTCTCCATTGCATATTCACTTTCACACATCCCACTTTTATCTTCTTTCTTTATTTATTTTTTTACTTTTTTTTTAAAGATAGGATCTCACCACGTAGCCATGACTGACCTGAAACACAAAGAGATCTGCCTGCTTCTGTCTCCCAAATGCTGAGATTAAAACCACAAGGCAAACTCAGCAGGCAATGTTTTTTTTTGCACTAAATCCACTATGTTATTTGCATAACCCACTAAATCCAGCTAGTGTTGCTCCTATGCTCCTGTGTGTGGGGTCATCCACTGCAGCATGACTGCCTTCACCTTCAAAGCCAAGTTTGTTTACTTCAGCACAGTCTGCAAGCCCCTCATTGTTATATTCACATCACCGTTCTTTCCTTGGGAAACATAATTTAACATTAGAGAGAACAATATTTACATTGTCTACAATGGTAGTCTAGGATGGACTTAGTAGAACACAGGCAAAACAGAGGTGAATCCATTAGGAATTAAATTTAAATCTACTCCTTGTCTCAACTCAGGAGGTTTCCTCTTCTCTGAGCTATTTCCAGTCTCCCAATTCATCCATTTTAACTTGTCGGGCTAATTTCCACTATTTAAGAGTCAGCTCTGGCTTTCTTACATTTTTTTTCTTCAAGTTTATTCTGATAAAGGTCTCCGAGGACTCACCCAATGATGTCCACACTGTCCTTCAATCACAGCCACTTCTTATTGTATCAGTACCATCTTCAGCTAAATCATGTGAACAAACACATACTCTTGTTAACTGATGTACTTCTAGGGCCTCACAGCATCTAACATGTGGTAAGAGACGACAAATAGCAGGCCTCTTTAACTATCAACTATAATAACCCAATCACATCTGATCAACCATCTGCTAGAAAGCCACAAATAGTTACTGAATAAAATATGTGTTGATAACAGTTTTTATTTGTGCACTTGCCATTCATTTGTTTATTTTATGTGTGTGTGGATGCATGCAATAGATTCATGACATTAGAATAAAATTTAAGCATGAGTAAAGAACATGGCTGTCAAGTTCCATGCCACCACAAGATGGCACAGTAGTATTGTGCTTGGTGCCTGCCACTATTACACATGATTTATATGCATGTATGTGTGTAGATATAAGTACATGTGCATGTATGTATATATGCATATGTGACATGTGTATATGTGTCATGTTTCATGTTTTTTCTTTAAAAATAAATATTAATTAGCGTAGAATAAATCACTGGTAAATGTACTCCCTAGCAAAAAATGTTATCTAGGGAAAATTCTGCTTAGGCATAATACTAACATTGCTCTGTTTCCATCAGTAGGTATGATATGATGCAAAGTTTTAATCACATAGGTAGATGCATATGTTTCAAACTATGGGGAAGCTGAAGCCAGGAAATTTTAATTCTTTTATCTAATATTTCATGTTAAATTCAAAGCTAAAACCCACCATTTAAAATGCTTTAAATTCAAACTTACCATTACATCAAACAGGCCTTCTGATGAAGTAGTCTGTTTGTGGGCATGTGTGTATGTGTGTATGCTCCTGTATGCATGTGCATGTTTGTATGTGTGTGTGTGTGTGTGTGTGTGTGTGTGTGTGTGTGTGTGTGTTTGTGTGTGTACATTTGTGTGTTTATGTGTATGCAAGTGTGCATGTTCATGTGTGTGTGGGCATTTGTTTGTCCATATACATATGTGGGTATGTATGCTTGTTCCATTATAGGCTTATCTTTCTGCCATTGCTTGTTTCTAAAGGACAAGATTATCCAATCAATTGATCCTATTTCCTCCAAGAAAAATTTTGAATTGGTCTCTCTCAGTTCCAATACCAACTTTCTTACAGTCTTCAGCCTCTTAAGTCAGCTCCCCGTGACTTGTTAGGTAGTCAGAATGCTTATACCTCGCTAGTTGAGGACTCTGATGTCAATGAACATGGGATCAGAAAGCAGGGAAAGTGGTCATTTTTAAAGCTTCCCTTGGAATCTGGTAAAATGATCTTACAAGTGAATATGAGGTGGCAAAGTTTAGCTTGTGTGGAATCTGCTGCTTCTGCCTCCTAAGAGCTGAGTAGGAGCACATTTGACAGATACTAGTTACAGTTAACATATTAATCATTCTAAAAGTTTTGGTGCTCCTTTTCAATAAAATAATTAATTTTAAAAAATTAGTATTAAAGGGGGGGGAAGAACTTTAATTAGTCCTTAAACTCTCCAAGTGCTGTTGCCTGCAGTCATGTAATAAGTTTACAGTAAGAGTTTAAGCTGGATGAGAATGCAGAAATGACTCAAAGTTGAAGAGCTGACTGCTCCCAGAAGACCTGAGTTTTATTCCAAGTATCCATGTTGAGTGGCTCACAACCACTTATAATCCCAGTTCTAGGACATCTGACTTCCTCTTCTGACTTCTACAAGCACCTGTTGCTAGAGTTTTCCTGCCTGGCCCACGGTCAGGATAAATCTCTTTCACCTGCCAGTCCCACAGCCGCTCAGACCCAACCAAGTAAACACAGAGACTTATATTGCTTACAAACTGTATGGCCGTGGCAGGCTTCTTGCTAACTGTTCTTATAGCTTAAATTGATCCATTTCTATAAATCTATACCTTGCCACATGGCTCGTGGCTTACCGGCATCTTTACATGCTGCTTGTCCTGGCGGTGGCTGGCAGGCAGTCACTCCTTCTGCCTTCCTGCTCTTTTAATTCTCTCTGTTAGTCCCACCTATACTTCCTGCCTAGCCACTGGCCAATCAGTGTTTTATTAGCAACACATTTGCCATACAGAACATCCCACAGCAAGCACCTACTCTTATATGCACATACCTACACATACACACACACACACACACACACACACACACACACACACACACGTCAAATTAAAATGGGTCTTTAAAAAATTCAGCTTAGTCTTTCTGTGTCTGTGGACTGTAGTGTAGTTATTCTTTATTTTACAGCTATTATTCACTTACGAGTGGATACATAATATTTGTCTTTTTCAGTCTTGGTTACCTCACTCAAGATGATTTTTTTTTTTTAGTTCTATCCATTTGCCATCAAATTTCCTGGTGTCCTTTTTTTAACAGCTGAATAATATCCCATTGTGTAAATGTACAATGTTTTCATTATTCCTTCCTTGATTGAGGGGTACCTAGATTGTCTCCAGGTTCTGGGTGTTACAAATAAAGCTGTTATGAACATAGTTGAACAAATATCCTTGTGACATATGAACATCCTTTGGGTATATGCCCAAGAATGGTATAGCTGGGTATTATGGTAGATTGATTGCCAGTTTTCTGAGAAACGGCCACACTGACCTCCAAAGTGGCTGTATAAGTTTGCATATACAACCAACAATGGAGGAGTGTTCCCCTTGCTCTACATCCTCTCCAGTATGAGCTGTCCCTTGTGTTTATGAATTTGGCCATTCTGACAGGTGTAAGATGAAATCTCAGAGTAGTTTTAATTTACATTTCCAGGCTGGCTAAGGATGTTCAACATCCTTAGCTGTTTCTTGGCCATTTGAGATTCTTTTGTTGAGAATTCTCTGTTTAGACCTGTACCCTTTTTTAAACCCAATTACTTGGTTTGTTGCTGTCTAGTTTCTTGAGTTCTTCATATATTTTGTAAATCTGCCCTAGGTCAGATGTAGGGTTAGATCTTTTCCCATTCTGTAGGCTGCCATTTTGTCCTGTTGATGGTGTCCTTTGCTTTACAGAAACTTTTCTATTTCATGAGGTTCCATTTATTAATTGTTGATCTTAGTGTCTGTGCTACTGGTGTTCTGTTCAGGAAGTTGTCTTCTGTGTGCCAATGTATTGGAGATTATTTCCCACTCTCTCTTCTATCGGGTTCAGTATATCTGGATTTATGTTGAGGTCTTTGATCCACTTGGACTTGAGTTTTGTGCAGGGTGATAGATATAGATCTATTTGAATTCTTCTACATGCTGATATCCAGTTATGCCAGCACCATTTGTTGGAGATGCTATCTTTTTTCTATTGTATATTTTTTACTTCTTTGTCAAAAAATCAAGTATCCATAGGGGTGTGCATTTACATCTGGGTCTTTGATTCAATTCCATTTATCCACCTGTCTGTTTTTATGCCAATACCATGCAGTTTTTATTACTATATCTCTGTAGTAGAGCTTGGAATCAGAGATGGTGATACCTTCAGAAGTTCTTTTATTGTACAGAATATTTTTTCAGCTATTCTGGGTTTTTGTTTTTCTATATGAAGTTGCGTAGTGTTCTTTTAAGGTCTGTAAAGAATTGTGTTGGGATTTTAATGAGGATAGCATTGGATCTGTAGATTGCTTTTGGTAGGATGGCCATTTTTACTATGTTAATCCTACCAATCCATGAGCATGGGGGAATCTTTCCATCCCATCTGGATCTCCATGGCAAGGGGAAATAGAAGAGATTTCCTGAGTGTACTGGGGGCAGGGATGGGGACATGAGAGATCATTTTGGGTGCACAGAGGTGGAGAGTACTGAAAGAGATTGCTAGAAGGGGGTGCATTTTGGGGTCAGGTTAAAACCTGGCATAAGGTAATCTCCCAGGAATCTACAAGGATGACACCAGCTAAGACTCATAGCAATAGTGGATACATAGCCTGAACTGGCCATCTCCTGTAAACAGATTTGTGCCTAGCCCAATTGTCATCAAAGAGGCTTCATCTAGCAACTGATGGAAACAGATGCAGACCCACAGCCAAACATTAGGCAGAGTTCAGAGAATCCTGAAGATGAGGAAGAGAAAAGATTGTAGGATCCAGAGGAGTAAAGGATAGCACCAGAGTCAAAGATATTCACAGAATCAACTAACTTGGGCTCACAGAGGCTCACAAAGACTGAACTGACAACCACGGAGCCTGAATGTGACTGACCTAGGCACTCTGTATATGTAACAGTTGTATAGCTTGGTCTTCTTGTTGGACTCCTAACAGTGGGAGCAGGGCTGTCTCTGACTCTTTTACTGGCTTTTGGGACCCTACTCCTCATACTGGATCACCTTGCCCAGCCTTAATACAAGGAGAGATTATTAGTCTTATTACAACTTGATATGCCACGTTTTGTTATGCGCATTGGAGGCCAGTTCCTTTCTGAATAGAAATAGGAGTGGGTGGGAAGTAGGTTAGAGAGGAGAGGATGCTGGGAGGAGGGGAGGGAGGGGAAAATTTAGCCAGGATCTAAAATAGACAGACGGATAGATAGATAGATAGATAGATAGATAGATAGATAGATAGATACAGACAGACAGACAGACAGACAAATAAATAAATGTATTTTAAAAAAGAGATAATGACTGATGAAAAATTCAGCTTGAGTAACCCTTTCAGGAAGAGAAAAATGAACAGACAATGTGAAAAACAATATGGAAGCTGCAGATGGTGGTGCATGCCTGTATCCCCCAAATGTAGGATGCAGAAGGCAGGGAATTATGAGTTTAAGACTAATGTAGGCTGCAGAAAGAGACCCTGTGTCAATCCACCCTTACCCAAATAAATAAAAGGATGACTAAAGGCAACATGGAATTATCAGTTCCACATAGATAAACAGCCTGCTGCATGAGTTTGTGATCTCCACCTCCCACATTTATGAGTCACCGAAGGTTCACTGTGGAGGGAGAGAGATACAGCATGAACTGTCTTGCTCTGTCCCTCCTTCCAAAACTCTTGTGGTCCTAACATAATAGTTCAGGGAAGTGGCAATGCCTACCTGTCTGTCTGTGTGTGGAACGTTCACCAAGTGTTCTCTAGAAGTTTCTAGTTGATGCATGGTGTACCTTGACATTGTCCAAAGACAATGCTCCAGTTTTTAAAGCTGAAGTTCATCCCGAAGACAAGTTCAAGCAGGGAGGAGATGAGAGCCATTTACAGACAGTAGCCTCTTCTGCACTGGTTATTAATGCTAATGAGACTGCTCCACACAGCTGGCTCCAAGCTAGCTAATGAGTCTGTTCCAAAGCATGGGGACTTTGCTAGAGTGGTTGATTAAATAATGTAATTCTATTGAAGGGGAAAAAATATAATGAAGCAATGTTTTCTTCTAAATCATTAGCATTGCAGTAAATAAAAAGAGAAAATGAAACCCCAAATAACAGTGGGTGATGTCTTCTTAACTCCACTTTGTCTGAGATCAATGAAAGTAGCTACTTACAGTGATGAAAACAGTATTTATAAGGAACAACTCATCTAATCCATAGCCATTTTCAAAACAAAGGTGAGTGGGGTCATTGGCAAAGAGGATTCCTTCGTGAGCTTAAAATAATAAACAGCTTTGATAGTTTGCTTGTGAAGCAAGAGCAACTGTAATCGGCTCAGTAAGGAAGTCAGTATGACTGCCCCCTGATGACTTAGGGTTTTCATATTAATTGTCTTAAGAAGGAGTAGACCTCAGGGATGAAGCCATGTTCCCTAATAGATTCTGTTAGACACACACACAAAAGCTCGTTGGTTAGCTTGGCCAAGGCCACTTCCTAAGAACTGCCTGGACCACAAGATGCCTGGGCATAATTATGTGAAGACTATCAGTTTCTATCTTCTTCACTTACTCACAGTTCCTAGCTTACCCAGTGCTCTTTTCCAAATGTCAGACAGCCAAAACAATGTTAAAAGGGCTGTGTATGATATTGATATTTTACGCTTAAACTTTCTCAATTAAAAAGTTTAAAAAACATAGAAAAATTAGCTTATCACATATTCTTTTATGAAGATCATCACCATATTATATCATTCACATATTCATGTGATCAATTATGTAATTAGATCCATAATAAGGATAAACACCAAAAGCCTTTCCCTGATCTTATAGTCTGTATTATCAGAAGTGACAGGTAGTCTTTCTCATAGCTAGGGTTTCTGTTGCTGTGATTAAATACTTACCAAAACCAACTTCAGGAAAAAAAGATTTATTTTGACTTAGGGCTCACAGTCCATCATGAAGAGAACTCAGGGCAGGAACTGAAGGCTGGGCACTGGAGGTAGGGAGGGCCATGGAGAAACATTGCTTACTGGTTTGCTCCCCATTGCTTGTTCAGCTTGTTTTTAGTACCACCCAGGACCACTTTCCCAGGGGTGGTGCCATCCACAATGACTTGAGCTTTTCTTTCCATATCCATCATTAATCAAAAAAAACAAAAATGTTTACAGGCTTGCCTACATCCAAATCTGGTGAAGGCATCTTATCAATTAAGTTTCCCTCTCTCTAAAATAAATTGTATTTATGTCAAATTTATACAAACTAACTAGAAATGCTTCCTATTAAGTGATTTTAATGGCTTTATGTAAATTAAAATGTATAATTGTTTTCTAGGGCCATCTGTTACTTTCTGAAACCGGTGAGTCTTCAAATGGTGCCAATGTGTTTGGGGAAACTAGTCCTCTGTCAGAGAGGACAGGAGGCTGCAGCAGTGTTCATTAAGAAACACCAGCAGGATCTTCAGCATTTTATGGTACCTTAGAACATTTCCTTTAAGACTTATACTCATTGAGAAAAGTCACGTATATCCTTTTTTCCCTGATGCTTTCAGATAATTTTATGGCCATAAAACCAGCAACCAAACCAAGTGATTTTGCTGAAAAGACCAAATGATTTTAAATGATGGCACATTGTGAATGATTTGTCCTTTGTCAAACAGCATGGTAGATTAAGGTTCTTCTGCTCAGGGAAGGGTGGGAGACAAGAAAGGACATTTGGAAAACTGCTCTGGCTGGGGTAGTTGGGAGCTTATGTTTATTTCAGACCTAACTGCATTCTTCTTCCACAACATATACAGGGAAGTGTGGGTATTTTCCTAGAAGAGGGTGCAGATTTGGGTAGGAGGGAGAGTTGGCCTGGAGCCATGTCAGTCCTGGTCCAAAGAATATTAGGAAGGAAGAAATAATACTCCCACATGTGAAAAGTATGATGTGATGCTGAGAAAGTGAGACACACCAGAACAAAGAGCTAGGAGACAGCACCTGGTGAAGAGGCAGCATCAGCGTCACACATGTCACATACACACAAGTCAAAACCTTGACTTGAATAGCCCACATTGACCTTCCTCTGAGAAGTGAGAGAAGACACCATGTGAGCCTCCTCTGGTGTTTCTTCTCAGATCTGGAATCCTCCTCATCCTTCAGATTTAGACACAGCTTTGGAGATGTGTGTAGGCAGCAGTGACTACCCACAGGTACATGCTGGTGCTACCTACCTCCAGAGCAGGCACATGATTCTTGCTCACCTTGGGCTTTTCTGGGCTTTTGCAGCAGACACACATGTGGCATCCATCCACACTCATTCAGGAGCTCCAAGAGGGATAATGTCCCATAAAACGAAACTTGTGTAGATTTATGGATTCTTCTTCCTCTCTGATTCTAAAGTCCAGGCCATACTGCTTCTCTGTAGGTATCACAGGAATGAGCTTCCAGATATCTTAACATGGACTGACTTGAGGGGATGTGTTTATTCTGGCCATCTCTCTTGCCTTCTAAATCACTATCATTGTCCTTCATTTCTGTTCTGAGGTCACAAGTCTCAGTAAATTATGCAGCTTCTACTGTCTAAGAACCCACGTCTAAAACAGCCCCCTTGAGATACAGAGGATTGTAAGCCAGAACAGAACACTTGCAAATTATCAGCTGCATTCCCTATTATTCACCCTTCCGATGGATGGATGTTCCATTTCCTACCTCTAACATA
Source organism: Peromyscus attwateri (assembly GCA_902168425.1). Lineage (NCBI taxonomy): Eukaryota > Metazoa > Chordata > Mammalia > Rodentia > Cricetidae > Peromyscus > Peromyscus attwateri. The sequence continues at coordinate 26,553 of CABHPP010167417.1, forward strand.
ATAAGCACTCACCTCCAGACAGTACCTTGAGGAAGAGGCAAACAGGAAAAGGGAAGTCCCATCCCGTTTCATAAATTCTCTTGTTGATTCCAACAACGTAGCTGGGAGAAGGGAGATAATTTGTGATCAAATGCATTTGAACACATGAATTTTACACAAGTCTGGAAATTTCAGTTTTAAAGTAGAAATTAAGTTGACTGTCTGGATGTATTTGGAGAAAAGCCTAATACTTATAAGTGGGTAAAAACACTGGGCCAGTGAATCTTTTATCCTGCGTCATGGGAAGACTATGTTATAGGTTCTTGCCAGAAATACAGCTCTTTTTGTTCCTATATCATTGATCAGGTTTTCTCATCAAATAGGCTGCAGGAGAAGCTGAGTCACCAATTATCTCTAAGATTTTGTTTGTCAACTTTAATAATTCATTAAATTCATCTCATTCAGGTATAATATTCACTTAATTACTGTTAGCATCCTTTGTTTTCTAGAGATTCATGTTTTATTAGTCACGAACCTAATAGTAACACTAAGAATAGTTGGGGCATTTATTTGTTAGTCAAAGAAGAGTGTATATATTTGAAACACTAGAAGTGAGCTAAGGTTTAAAGACATTGATCTCTGATTATCAGAAAAATATCTTAATGTTTTTCATATTCAATATCCATTGCCCTGCAAAGTGGTCACATAAGACCTCCAATTATAACCTAGGTTAAATGTATTCTGGTCAGTGTCTTGAACCATTTAAAACTTAACCATTTAACTCATATTTTGTAAGTTAAGTGACAAGTGAAAAATGGAACATGCATGTAAGCAGGGGAGAGGGGTGCAATACTCCCATGTATAGGGGAGTGGGGATTATGCCTCCCTATTCTTGCAGCATCTTCAGTGTTCCATGACACAAAATTCCAGTGAATTCACAATGTGCTGAAGTTTAGAGACAGACAATTGTGTTTCATCTACAACTGAGTGACCAGAGATTCCAACATTCTTTTAAAAAAATAACATTTTGTTTTTTTTTAAATTAAAAGATAATTATGTTTTCCCCCTTCTCTTTCCTCCCTCCAAAACTTCCCATGTACACATCCTTACTTTCTCTCAAATATATGGATTCTTTTTCTTTAACTGGTTTAATTAACCAATCTATAGGATAGTGTCTGTACATGACTTCAGGAGTTACCTTTTGATGTTGGATAATTGATCTGGGAACTCTTCCCTGAAGAGGACTATTTATCTTTCAATATTTATCAGTTGACTACAGTACAATGCCTATAGTTGGAGCCCCTTGAGACTCCCCCCTATTGTGTTAGTGTTTCCATTGCTGGCATCCTTGTTCGGGTCTTGATTGGGTAGCCACATTGATATATAGCTTCTCTGACATTTTCACGAGAGGAAATCTCACAGCAAACTTCCTGGTCACCTAACAATCTGCCACATCTTCTGCTGTGATCCCTTAGCCATGGCTGCAGGAGTTGTATTATACATGGATCATTCAGATGGGAACCGGGCACTACATGATTACTCATTCTCAGTATTTTGATCAGTTGTGGTTTTCTGTAATGGTCTCTTTCTGTTGCAAATGAAAGTTTCTTCAATGAGAGGCGAGACCTACACTTATCTGTGGTCAGAAAGATAAGTGTTTAGAATACAGCTAGGAATTATCCCGGTTTAGTAAAGTGGTAGTTATAGGTTCTTCTCCAAGATTCATGACTTAATACTAGCCATAGATAGTTGGTTAGGTTTCTAGTACCAAGCACAATCCCTATTTATTGAGATGACTTTAAGTTCCATTAGATAGTTGTTGGTTACCTCCAACAAATATGTATTACTTTCTACCCTTAGGGTACAGTGAATTGCTGGTCATTGTAGTTTATAGGTGTGATAGATGGATTATTGGTTACTCCCCTCCCTTAGAAGCTTGCATGGTAACTTCTGGTACCATAGAAGCTAGTCCCAAGGGAAGAGAGTTAAAGGTCAGATCCATCTCAGGTCCTCTGTGTCCTGTGTCTGGAGTACATGGTGTCTTCAGCCAGAGGCATGTACCTTTTACTTCTGGGAGGCAACCAAGGGCAAAAGCAATAGCCTGACTTGTGGGCAGTTCAATCAGTGCTGTCTAGACTAAGGTAGGACACTGGATGTGGTACCCAGCTTGATCTGGAGTGGTAATTTTAAATTTTTTAAGAACCCAAATTTCCATTAAAACCACAATTCATTATCTAGTGCATGAAAAAATATAGTGATATGCTAGAAAACACAAAGGACCAACATGCTTATCCTACTTTCCTTAGGCATTTCTTTCTTCCGTATGTCAGCCAACTAGTAATCCTGAAATCAACTACAAAGATGGAAGCAGTATCCTCACTTCAAGTTCTTTTCATTCTTTCTTTTACTTACCAATCAGTTAAAGCTAGAGAAGTCAGTAATTTAGAATCATTGGCGAAATGCTCTTATTTTATAAACTGACTTTGACAAATGCAGTAGATCAGAGAATTCATGATAACTATACATTGTAACCTTTTAAAACTTGAATTATGTTAAATGAATAATACCAATCACACAAAAGGCACTGACTAGCTGAAAGGGCTCACTGAGCAAGAGAAAGGAAATGTTTAATACACTAGTACTCTTAATATCAATTTCTGCTCTCACATTCATCTTCTGTTGAGTCCCCACAAATCATGGGACCCTCCCCAATATTTGTTTAATAAAATAGACTATTTATACCAGAAATTCTCGTAGAATCCACATCCCATGAAGGACTTCCAGAAGAACTGCAGAGGCTTCTTGCAGGTTGACCAGAACACCAAAACAAATGAACTTGTCTATGGTTGGTTTGGCCAACAGATGGCGCTTTTGAGTTGGGGAAAAACATACCACTCTTTAAGGAAAGTGACAGCCAATCTCCTGGGTGTGGGGAATCTCAGAGCTCAACTGAAGCTTGGCCCCTTATGTGGGAGCCCTTATGCAAAACACACTACAACGCATTGCACAACTGTCGATTCTACTTTTTTTCTGTGTCCCTCTTTCTTGAAAGTTTGACTTCACTGTTCTTGTTTCTAACCCACATTTTGTGAATCATAGTTCAAAGAATGGTTGCTATTAATATAATACATCTCTTCTTTCTGTATTAAAGAGAGTATAGAGCTGGTTTGGAACTGGGTATCTTCATTGTCATCTCTATTTTGGCAATGGTAGACAAATAGTGATTGAACGAAATGTTACAGACTTTGGGGAGAAATAGTAGAAACTATGCAAAAGCATAACACAGTGACTTTTATTCTTTGCTGTTAGTGGTTTATTTTATTGCTTTGTTTCAAAATAAAAGCCATCCAATTAAAAAGATAATTACGTCCCTGGTAGAGTGTTTAAGACAAAGGATCTGCTAAAGGATACTGTTTAAATATGCATCATCATTTTTGTAGCAGAAAATGAAACCGGAGACTGCTTCTCTTGGGTTCATTCAAAATTCACCATTTTCTCCTTTAAAGCAAGTCTGTTGATTATTCTCTTCTGCCCTGTTCCCTTGCCCTCCCCAGGGCAGTTTAATTTAAGTATATTGCTCTTCTTTGTATTCCTCCCACGCTGTTGTGAAGTGTTGCTATGAGGCAGAGGAGCAGCTGCTGTGCCTGTCCCCAGAAGTGGCTGAATTCCAACAGTGGGCACAGGCAGTTATGTAAAGATTGGTTTTCAAGGTTTCCTAGGAAACTAGTGATACTGGTCCAGTCAGATTGGCCATGAGAATAAGAAGATTAAGTTTAAGTTTAGAAAAGCTGGGAGTGGCCAGTGGTGTGAGGGTAGGAGGAGACTCGGCAAACTACTCCCATACTAGTCTGCTTCACTTTTATTTTGAAAGCATATAATAAATTCATATTAGAAAAGCATTGAAATAATCCAAACAACAAAAATAGCCATGTTGGACTGAAGTTCACAACCTCACCCACATATGCGCAGTGACCTAAACTGATTTTGCTCATTAACAAAATAAGATCCAGAAACTTACCCCAAATATGCATATAAAGTAAAACTGAGTAGAAGTTGCAGTTGTTCTATGATGATTTCAATATGTAAAGTGCTAACCTGGGACAATTTACAGTTCCTTTTGTATCTCACTCATTCCATTTGACTGGAATACAGAGTAACACTCCACTTGATATCCTGTCAGATCTGGAGGAACTAGGAAAATCCATGCAGTATTCCTAACTGGAGACCCTAGATTAGGAAAAGAAATGAGAGACATTGAAACCCTGATGTGCCACAATGAACAACCCTTGGATGTCTGAAGGCCACTGAGGGACTCGTTTTAATGTTAGCACCCTCACTGGAAAATTCTAGAATACCTACTGTAGTGTGGCAATTTCTAAATGCTGGAGAAAAACCATGGAGTTGGTTTTTAAAATGATGGTCTGGATGACACCAACAGAAAAATCCAAGCAGCTAGATGGATTGCTGTGTTTTGCTTAATAACTCACAGTCCACACTGCAATTAGTTAAGACCTCAGTCCAACATGACAAATCTTCAGTATAAAGAAGTAGACATAGCCACAAAGAACACTGATTATAAAGGAAGAAATTCAAATGATTGCAGAAATTCACAAAATTTGCAAAAGTTTGTTTACCAATTACCTGTTGCTATTATTGTATCTTTCAAGGAATTTGTATGACAGAGATGAGTTTTTCATTTATGCCTTTGCCTCCAGTGACTTGGCATGTGCTTTCGTAAATAACCCAATACCCCACATTCAATATTTTAGGCATTGAGAATGGAGCCATTTCAGATAACTGTGTTATTTCTTAACAACAACAAGAAGAAAAATAAAGAAACGGTCCTTTTGAATTGATTATGAAATATAAGAAGTTTTGATTTGGTAGATTTCACTGACAATTGAGCAAAGGTTGATTTTATTCTAATACTAATATGGATTTGTTTGACAAGAACCAAAGAAAACAAAATGTAGGTACTATTTAAATCTGTTTTATGTAGTATAGTGGGAGCCATACCTCTTTTTTGTTTCTAGGAATTAATGGACTCATTTGCTTTCTTCCTCTATATTTTTCCTCTTCCTGTTTTCAAAACATGCAGTTATCCTTTAAGTATTGTCTGTGTCCTCACACATACTTTATATATGATTGAGTAATTCTGTATGGATGTCATGGTTTATCCAACAAGGGTTTCCAGATCATTCTTCCCTATCTGATATTTCTTTAGGCCAACACCTATGGCCTACATCCAAAGGCTGTAGCCATTGCACTTGGCATATCCCATATGTAGAAAAGCACCACTTCAAAGCAGACCAGAAGATGATTGGCTTCTGGTTTATAAATAATTAGTTGTCAGTTAGGCTTATTGGAAAATATGACTGTTTTCAATGTGACTGGTATAGGTAAAAACTAATTTGAGTACATCACGGTTTTCCATTTGCCTGTTATAATTCTTTATAAATGCAATGCAACTTGTAAATGCAGAATATAGTGCCCAGCTGTAGGGAGTTACCTAGGAATACACAAGTTGAAGCCAAACAAAATTCCTGCATGGATGGTGATGGGATTCACAAAGTCCCACCCCTACTTGAGGAGCTATTGAAGGTTGATGGCATCTACCAGAGAGGGAGTTCTTTTTCTTTAAGGGTGTGACCATTGGTAGGTTTTCAAATCTTTTGTGGATGGTCCTGTACTCATGTGCATTTGGGCAGAACTAATTTGACCTAGTGGGTTAGAAAAAGAAGATACAAAGCTAGGAAGAGGGTTGCTGTAGGAAGAGCTGGATGGTAGAGTAGGAATGAAGTTACCAAAATATATTGTAAACATGGGTATAATTCTCAAAGAATAGATAGGTAGGTAGGTAGAGGGATGGATGGATGATAGATAGACTGATTGATAGATAATAGGTAGATGGATTGATGATAGATAGAAGATAATATACAGGCAAAAAGACAGAAAAGAAATAGTAAATACTTAGCACCAAAGCCCATTTGCAAGGATCTTACTCTCAGTTGAGCAGGTTACATGTTGCAGAGTTGAGGTACTATCCAGATGTGAACAAAAAACATGCTGGTAAGGATTCAGCCCAGATGTTCTTGCTCCATCATGCTGTGATCGTTCTCCACAGATTATCCATGCACAGAGATTCTGGAAATGCTGTCTTTCCAAGATAAATCTCTAGGGTAATACAGGATGATTTTTTACCTTGTTCTTTACACTTTGGTGACAATTATATGAGTTTATTTCAACTGGATTCTTGTTTCAAAAATATTCACGAAGCATTTGTTTTGGTGGTTTTAACATACAAATTCCTGGAAAACCATGTATGTACATGGTCAGAAATTTGCAGTCTTTGATTTGGAATTTTTAATTAGTAAAGAAAAGACAGTATGATTAATATTTAGTTCTTTTGGACACTAGTATACTTTATAGGAATAATCAAATTCTACATGAGTGGTTCATTGTATTTTAATTAATTAGCTTCTGAATTTTTAATGGGGAGCTAATTTTTTTATTATAGAATCACAAGGTTGTCATTTAATCTTTGTACAGTGCTCTGACTGTTGGGTACAGTTACATATAAGAGAACAGTGTGAAAACTTGATGCCTTGTGTAATGGCCCCTTTAGGGTATATTTATTTATTATTCTCTCCTGAACCATTTCAGAGACTTTTGGGACAAAACATAAGCCATCAGAGATGTTTTGTGAGCCAGAGATCATGCTGATATTGGGAGAGCCCAAGGAACTGCACACAAGATATTCTAAAATTTTTCTCCTCTACTCAACTATAGGCCTGTTCTCTTTCCAGACTTACCACTAATTTAATTTAATTAAGACTCCAGAAGACTATTCTAGAAGGATAATTATATGAAACTTTTATAGGTCTGTCCTTTTCTGTCCCTCCATTGTTGTTTTACAAAGAAAAATGAAATCATTTATCTGATCATAAATATGGGGAAATGATGGGTGTGTGTTCTGTTCCTTGGTTTCTGTTGCCCTCTCTGGATATTTGGAGAGTGTGGTGGATGAGGCTTGTCTGGTAGAGCATGGTCCTGAGTCCCTGCCAGGTGTGGCTACTGTGGAGGTGGGGGTCCCAGGTAGAATGTGTTTCTAGGCTGTAGGGGCTGACATAAAGAAATGAGGATGTGCTAGCAGGAGGCATGTGCTGAGAGGGTCCACAGACAGGAGGAAAGATGAGTCTGCCTGGAATATCTGTGGATTCTCAGATAGTGAAGTTAGAGAGGGAAGGCAGGCCTCTGTGGGTAGTCTGCTCCAAAGCTGGAGAAGGGACTGGGGAATTTGCAATAAAATAAGGGAAAAGTGACATTGGTCTACATGATTCTAATGCCAGCATGGCCATCAGGTTTCCTGGTAGAAAGTGGGTCTTTGAAAGTATATAAGCTAGCAAAGTTCATGGCAATAACAAAGGATAATTGGTAAATTGTCTGTCTGAACCACTATCTGAACTCTTATCCACCCTATTAATTAGTATATTCTTTCTTTTTTTCTGGATTGAATGTTTGCTTTATTTCCTGTTTAAATGAAATCAGGTCTTTAATACAAATAAATTAAGCACTTACTTGGTAATAAACCAAATAAGGAGCAGTAGCTATAGATGGCTTAAGAGTCCTTTGCCATTCTGAGAGAGGGTATTGATCCTGATAGAGGCTGGAAAAAGATGAGAGAAGGAGAAGGAGAGAGGAACTTGATGAAAAGAGGGAGAAGATATTTGAGAAGGTGGACTTACTGCAAGTGTCTGTCTACTCTATTTCTCCATTGCAGTGCAATTATAAACAAGCATAGTAAGTTCTAATCTTGATCATTGCAAGGCCAAAATGAACATAGCTAAGAAATGAACAAGTGGAAACAGTTACTACCTGTAGCAGGTAAGGAAAGCATGGGAATTATTTGTGAAACTGTGTCCTCCTTGAGCAAAAGAAGCCTGTGGTTTTAAATTGGGTATATACTAAATTATGTATGTTCCTACAGGAAAGCAGTTTAGGTGTGGCATGTTCCTGAGCATGCTCCATAAAGAATTGCATTCCAAAGCATAATTATACTCAATGGAGTTTACGAATGAAGGGTTGCAGGCAAGTTTATAGACACACTCATCTCAGGCCATATTTTCAAAAGATTAAAATGGACTGCAAGACTTTGGGAGAATGCTCAGTTTGAGCCACAAACACAGCTGATAGAGAAACCTCTGAATACCTTCAACCTTCTCAAATATTGTTTGCTGAAAATAGATGAAAGGAATTGTTGTGGGTTTCTGTATGCTATGAATATGTGTTGCTCTGATTGGTTGATAAATAAAGTTGCATTGGCCTATGACAGGACAGGGTGTAGCCAGGTGGGAAAATCCAAGAGAGAGAGAGAGAGGAGAAAGGAGAGTAGGGCAGAAGCTGCCAGCTGCCACCAGGAGAAGCAAGATCTAAAAGTGCCAGTAAGCGACATGGCAGAGTACAGATTTACAGAAATGGGTTAATTTAAGATGCAAGAGCTAGCTAGGGAGAAACCTGAGCCATTAGGCCATGCAGTTTGTAAAAATATTATAAGCCTCTGTGTGTTTACTTGGGACTAAGCAGCTTTGGGGCATGAGTGGGAGAGATTTGTCCCTACCATGGGCCTGGCAGGACACAGGAAAACTTCTGACTACAAGGAATGCTTGAAGGTATGCTCATATAGGAGTTCACATCGATTAGCAGCTAGCACAATGATCATGAAAAAACTGAAAGGAATAATTTCAAACCAGTCACTATTTCCATCGATCAGGTAAAGAAAATAAGGCTCTTGGTTAAGTATCACCCAGTTTCAAATGGTTATTTATTCATTATGATTGATAAGGAAATTCTAAATATTATTTTCATTATGGATGTACCTTAAAAGACATGTATTCAGGTATGAGTGGGGCCTCCAAAGCTTTTGACAATTCACAGCTGCTAAAGGAGGGTGAGTCTTTTCTTTGCAAAGTGGCTACCATTATGTTACTCAGGCCTCAGTACATGACTCCACACCCATGCATATATGCATACCACTAATTGGATTTAGTGGGTTATTTAAAAAAAAGAAATGAAGTTGAGAAGGAGATGTGTTGGAGTATAGCCAGAGAGGCGTTTGGCAGGGGTATTCTGGGGAGGATGGGATTAAAATACATTGTATATCTGTATGAAATTTCAAAGATTAAATAAAATGTTATTTTTTAAATATAAATGATAATAGGGGAAGATATGGATGATTTTAAAATGTCTTTATATTATATATTCCCCTTCATTCACTGAATGAGCTATAAAAAAAAATCTCAGTGGAAGACTGGATTAAGTCAGAAAGGAAGAAATAATTTTCTGTCCGAGGAGCTGCTGATGCCAGCTAGCTACCTTGCCGGAAATCAATCAACTAGACACTGCTGAGAATTAATGAAGAATTTTTCTTTACTCTCAGTGGAGGAGATTAGTTTAAGCAGTAGAGAGGGAGGCCAATAATCGTTTTAAAATAACGAGTATTGTTAAGTATTTCTGCTTTACGACTAAATAAATGGAAGTGAGAACGATCTAGAATGAAGCTTATCTCCTGAGACTCAAGGAAAAAAAAAAACTCTGTAGAAGTCAAGAAAGAGGATCTAGGACTGCTCTGTGAAACATCTAGTTGATTGTGTGCATGCTTACTTTCTAATGCTCGTGAACAAATGTGTTCCAGTATGGGTGTTTGAAGAACATTATAGAGACCATGAGAAGGGTTCAAAGATGCTCTATTTACAACTGTCTCAGGAGTTTTTGAATATCCAGAACCAATATATCATGAAACAATTATGATCAGGCATGAGTTTAAAGAAGAAATGCAATGCTGCGCAGTGGTGGCACATGCCTTTAATCCCAGTACTCGGGAGCCAGAGGCAGACGGATCTCTGGGGTTGGGGATTTAGCTCAGTGGTAGAGTTCTTGCCTAGCAAGCACAAGGCCCTGGGTTCGGTCCTCAGCTCAAAAAAAATAAAAGAAGAAGAAATGCAAATGGCCAATAAGGACGTGGGAAAAAAAGAAGTGCTGTGTCCTTGACCACCTTAGAAATTCAAATCAAAACTTCACTGAGACAAGCCAGGATGTCTGTCATCAAGAAAACAAAAACAGACCATACTAAGGAAGGTGTAGGGAAAGGAATCCTAACACATTTTGATATGACTGCAACTTAGCACCCACACTGTAGAAGTGAGTATGTTAGGGTCCTCACGAAAGGGACAGTGAAGTACCATGGGGTCAAGCTGAACACCACCTGAGTATCTGCAGGGACTAAGCAAGAGCAATTAAAGATACCTGAATACCAACCCATGAACTGATCCTTGGCTTCATTTGGCAGAACATGGTTGTAGCTAGAGTTTTCCTGCCTTGCCCACAGTCAGGACAAATCTTTGTCACCCGCCAGTCCCACAGCCTCTCAGACTCAACCAAGTAAACACAGAGACTTATATTGCTTACAAACTGTATGGCCGTGGCAGGCTTCTTGCTAACTGTCCTTATATCTTAAATTAATCCATTTCCATAAATCTATACCTTGCCACGTGGCTCGTGGCTTACCAGCATCTTCACATGCTGCTTGTCCTGGCTGGCAGTGACTCCTTCTGCCTTCCTGTTCTTTCTTTTCTCCTCTCTTTTAGTCCCGCCTATACTTCCTGTCTAGCCACTGGCCAATCAGTGTTTTATTTATTGACCAATCAGAGCAACACATTTGCCATACAGAACATCCCACAGCACATGGTAGTTGTCACATTGGCCCATATTTTTTTAATGCAGCAATTTTAGTGTTCTCTCTGCCTTGTCTTGTCTCTACCTTCCATCATGGAGTGACACAGAGTGTAGTTTTTCACTAGGTGCCAGCACTATGTGCTGTGACTTCTCCAGAGGTGAAGACATTTCTGTTCCTTATAAATCATCCAGTCTATGATATTCTCTCATATCAAGAAATGGACTAATACAGGACAGAGTGGATGCTTATAGAATAACGCATCTTAATTGCTGAACAGGTCGACCTGACTGTACATTTACTGGTGTCTTATCACAGATTTATCTTCATATTACCCACAGGGTTTGGGTAGCAAAATTACTAAGAGAATTTACCAGATTACTCTGATACAAATTCCAGTATATAATTAGTAATTGCTAGCTGTTTTTAATTTTTTTTTTTTTGGAAAATAAGCATCATTTTGTAAAACACATACTATGGAGAAAATGCACAAAAGACTTTCCACACAAGCTAGATTATTTTTTAATGAAGAATTATTTTTATTCATTTTACATATCAATCACATATCCCCCTCTCCTCCCTCCTCCCGCCACTCCCGCCTTAGATTTTGAAACTCTAAACAGTTGGATGAAGGGGGTAAAGCTTCCTTTACATACTTTCAACAGCATATAAAATCATTCACGTGAGGTCAGTTTCTATGTCTTTTGTCTGTATTGGGTAATATGCAGTAGTCAGGATCCTCCTGAGATCTCAAGGTGTTCTATACTCTATTGTTGGACAAGCCTGGCCTTTGCCCTGGCACTTGCCCTTGACCAACCAGCTGACTGGGAAACAAAAGAAATTCTAGTTCCAGAGATAAAAACGATTTTGAAACAGTGTGCTATTGAGAAGCACATTATCATTCATCTATTCATTCCAAAACAAAGTGCTTTCTATTCCCTTCCTACCCAAGGAAACAAAGCACAATAAAGTATGGTTCCCGGTTGTTGGTTTGTTGTTTTAATGGGCCGAGAAAGGCTCTGTTAGGCTACTCTAGCAAAAGAGTAAACATCGAAATTTATCATGAGCTTTCACTGGCTCCAGAGAACAGGGTGTAAAAGGGGATCACAACAGGAAAATGCAGAAACACACTGCTGGGGGAAGGTAAGCAAGCAGGCTAAATGCATTCGCTTTTACCTGCATCTGCTGCAGAAGGTGCTGTTATTAGCCTTACTCAGGGATGCTTCTCGGTTACGTTATACTGTTTATTGTTATTATTCTGTTGTCCTGCCCTATTTTATGGCAAGCCTCTGAATTACATTGAGCTCAATTTTCACAAACAATATACATAATAATAATTAAATCCTGACTGGAAATCTCTCTCTATCGCCCCTCTCTCCCATTCTTCTCTCTTCTCTCTTCTCTCTCTCTTCTCTCTCTCTCTCTATTCTTTCTCATCCCTTCCTCTCTCTCCTCTCTCTCATTCTTCTCTCTTTTCTATCTTCTCTTTTCTCCCCTCTCCCTTCTTCCTCATCTCTCTTCTCGCCTCTCTTTTATCTCCCTCTTTATAGATCTCTCTCCCCTCTCTTATTCCTCTATCCTCTCTCTCTATCTCTCCTATTTCTGTGTCTCTCTTCTTTCTCTCCCCTGTCTCTTCTCTCTCTCTCTTCTCTTCACCTCCTCCTAATATCAATGACGACAGGGACAATGAGTTTCTTCAAAAGAAAGCACAAGGCTCACATCATGTGAGTCCAAGGAGTTCCAGATGCCGACAAGAGCACCATAGTTTAGTGACTAATCAGCTTGTGATTGAACTGACTTCTTCCAATTGCTACTTTATTAAATACTGGAGGGAAAGACACTAAAAATAATATAGGGGCATTATTGTATCCTTAAAGGTCTCTTAGGAGCAGCAGCCTAAGCACGACCCAGAAAAAAAAATTATTGGGAACAAAACATCAAGAAATTGACTGAGAAACTCGGCACTCCAAAGGGATTGTGGAACTGTATGCTTGTAATTACAGCACTCAAGAGGCTGAGGCAGGGAGATTTGAGACTAGTTTGAGATTCGTTTGGACTACATAGGGAGCTCAGAGCCAGCCTGGGCCACAAGAAAGATTCTGTATCAATAAATGGAAAGAATTCGTGAATTCTAGTACTAGTGTTCTTACAATTTACCTATTTTTTCTCTTCTGCCATAGGAGTAGGTACTATTTCAATTATTCCTTGATGAATTAAAAACATGGAAGGGCCAAAAATAATGGGAGGTTTGTATACCAACCTAAGTATGCAAGTATGTGACAGGGTAGAAAAAGACAGCATCAGAACAAGAGTTAGTATTCAATCCAAACCAACCAATTAGCTGATAGATGACTTTCCTGGTGCTGTCCTATAAAAGAAAATGTTTAGAGACTTGCTGAAAGGCTTGTTGTATATCTGAACTTCATAGTATAACCTTTATAAATAATAGCCATTCAGAGAATTTTAGTCTCTTTCCTCTTCTTCTATGATCATCTAAGGGAATAACAACAAAACAAATTTTATGAATAAAAGATGTGTTTGTACACTCTTCAATCGGTAGAGACCTCAGAAATCCCTTGCACATTTCCTCTGACCCCAGAGGCAAGGTGACAAAGAATTCAAAGACTCAGAACACTGAGTTAGCAACTATATTAAAGAAATGAAAGGTACATTGTGTCACTGTAGTTAATCAGGAAAGAATTTGCAAAGCATCTATCTGCAGAGCGTCTTCCAACACTTGCACAGACACTGGCATGGGGGAAGCTTACTCAGCCTTGATGTTATTTCAAGTTTGTGAATGCTTCTGCAAGTAGATAAGATTTTTAATTAGGAAATTAAGTAGTTACAATAGAGGTAAGAAATTACAGTGTCCACTGAACTGTCACATCCACAATTTTAATTTTCTTTATGTATTCTCTTTTTGTAGATTATTACAAAAGTTAATTTCAACAGATGCCTTTAGCATGCCAAGCATTTCAAAATGTAGAATTATCAACCTTCAGGTAAATGAGGTTTCCAAGTATTATGTTAAATATCAAGCTTCTTTTGGTGCCCGAATAGAAATAAAATCATCACTTGCAAATTCAAAGTTCTACTTTTTTGTCAGAACTCATCACTTTATACCCTTAGTGAAGTGTTGCTCAACTCTACTTTAATTTTGAGAGACTCAGAAAAAAAAAGTGTTCCTTTAAAAATAATAGATAATAGGAAACATGCATGTCCAGTTGGAAAATTAACTGTTGCTTAGATACTAACAATTTTATCTTCCTCTTACTGGTCCATTTTTATGTTTCTCAGAGGATTAAGTTATGTTTCCATGTGAATTATAAAGGAAATAAAAGTTTGGTACATCTCTAATGCAAATTATTAAGCTTTAATTAATGAAATAAAATTCTCATTTATAACAATATTTTCCCTCACATATTGGCTTCAGAAACTATTAATAGGAGGTGGAGAGACGTCCTATTAATTCAGTAGGTAAAGTGATTGCCACACAACCGTGAGGACCTGAGTTCAGATTCCCAATAATATCAAAATACTGAGACCACCAGTGGGTACTTGTAATCCCAGTATTGGGGACAGGAAAACGAGAATCCCTAGTTGTTTGCTGGCCAGCCAGTCGAGACTAATCAGTGAGCTCCAGGTCCAGTGAGAAACTGTCTTGAAAACTAATGTGGTAACTGATCAGGGAACATCCCAGACATCAACCTCTGACCTCCACATACCTGTGTGCTCACACATAAACACACACCCACACACACACACACACACCACAAACAAGGAAAATGATTAATAAATGTTTGCCACAAAAAAGGTCTCAGTGTCCTAGTAAGGCTGAAAAACCATCGATGAATCAAAGAAGCACAGGAACATCCTCTGTAGAACTTTAAACAGTCTTGAAGTTTCTGCTACACTGTATTTGGAAATAGAGGAAGGAGGTGGAACTTCTCAAAGGTCTCTGGTTGTAGAATCAGGTGCATTTCCTAGAGTTAGTGACCTTACAACACACTAGAAGAAGCTGTTTTAGGCTTCTGAATTATGAATCATCAACACATGCAAAACTAAACATGCCCTGGGTTCTTTCTAGATAAGTAGAATACTATCTGTGACTATATGGGAAATGATATATTTAAATTAAAGTCAAAATTGTAACATAGTAAGTAAAATTTATTATGAAGATATGGTGCTAGGTTAAGGGGAAGGAGTGAGGGATAGGTTTAATCAAGGTAAATTAGATGCATGTCTGAAATTCCCAATAAATAAATACATTAATAAATAAATTAATTAATTAATTAAAAAGATGATAGAGGTCACTTGTGCTAAGTCATCTCTAAGAAAGAAACTCATGTCTCTTTAGAACAGAGCTGTTGAAGGGGCAAATGGGTAAATCTGGGTAATTTGGCCTGGGCGAGGGAAATTTGTTGTCCTCCCTCACTCCTCACCTTCTGCGCCCATCAACATTTGGGGCAGGTGAGAGAGTTGGCCCTGTGGTGTTAAGAGTGAGAGAGCCAACCATGTTAGTTCAAGTATGGGTGAGCCAGCCCCAAAGTTGCAATCATGGGTCAGCTGTTCCCATTTCACATCTGGCAGAGCAAACCTACCAAGCCTAGACCCAAGGTTTTTACTTGGCCCACCCCATCGTCTACCACATCTGTGATCTGCTGGAGCACTAGAAGGGATCTGTGGCAAGATACACAACACAGGGCAAAAACAGAATATCCAGGAGGAGCCCTAGCAAGGGCCCAGCACTGATAGTGTAGTAGAAACCAGAAGCCTCAAACCACAACAAAGACTCTGCAATGAATGCCTGCAAGTAAAGACATATGGACAAAGGCGTTTACTGTGTGACTCATTGTGTCACAATTTTTAAGTTTCTAATTTTATTTATTTATTTATTTATTTATTTTTATTTTTTCTCTTAAATTTCGTTTTATTTGGGGAGTGTGCAGGGGTGGAAGGTGGATGCAAAGGGATAGGAAAATGAATAGGCTCAAGATACATGATGTAAAAAACACATGGAATAAATAAACAAATTAATTAATAAAAAGCTAGGTAATTATTCACATTAAAGTTTGATTAAAAAACATAATCATTTAGAAATCTCCAACATCTGCACATGTAAAACCTTGCAACAAAGAGGGATGGAGAACTAGTTCAGTGGTTAAGAATAATTGCTGTTCATAGAAGACCTGAGTTCAGTTTCCAGCACCCACAACCTGTGACTTATCTCCCTGGAACCCCAGCTTCAGGGGATCTGACACCTTCTCGGCTTCTGGGAGCACCTGAACACACATGGTTTACACATGCACTCAGACACATAAAATAAATTTTGATTTATTTATTTTGTTTTTGAGACAAGGTCAGACTTTGTAGACCAGGCTGCTTTGGAACTTGCCACATTGACCATTCTATCCAAAAATAAGTCTTTAAATAAAACCTATTAATTTAGAAATAGAAGGAATCAATGATTAATGAACTGTATATAAACAGATGCATTTTAAGTACAATGCATATATTAATACCAATGATAGGCTATGGGTGAAGAGGGCTGCATGACACTGTCATACACATTATTTAGACAAATGGAAGGCTATATTAGGAAATCATGTATAGTTTCTTTAGTAAAATATATTACTAAGAAACTCATTTCTAGAGAAAAATATTAGTAGATGTGTCTGGACCCCATCCTCTTCGTTAACACTCATATATGTGTATGTGTGTCTTACATAAAGTTAGTTATTTAAGTATGAATAAAGTGTATATTTATATGTGTAAAAGTTCAAATTCATATGCATATGTCATACTTACACATTAATATACACTATTAAATGTTCATATGCATAATTGTGTATTTATATAAGAAAATGTTGTTAAAGTAGTCTATTTTCTATGATTAGAGCAAAATTCTAAAAATTATTTACTGAATAAATATTGTCTGAGATCATAATGTTTTATTAGTTGGATAGTAGACTTTCTTATAATTTTATTTTGATGTGTTTGATTAGTTGCCAGTATCTGTTAGTTGCAAGCTTTTTTAATCATCATTAATGATGAAAGACTGAATACTTATCTAAAGAATTAGAAATTGAAATATTATTTATTTCTGTTGGTAAATTTTTTGAAGGTTCCAAACAATTTGCTTATGAAACATCTGCTGTTATTTAGTCATTACAGAGAACTGAAAAATTTTGAGATTGTTGACTTATTCCTTTTGAATTTGTATAGAATTTTGAAGACTCAAGGCTGGAAAGATTCAGTGTTTCCTACTTAGTAACTGACTTGCTGGAAATGCAACCCCCAGTAAGATAGCCACATCAGTCTTCTCTTTAGTCACTCTCTACTGCAAAAGGAAGAAATGAAAGCTGCACTCACCCTTGGGTATTATGACAATTACCTGTAGTGCAGTTTGATACCATGTTCATTTAACAAAATAACAGTGATAGGTTCTCCTGTAGGGCCCATAAGCTTCCTGCTCCCAGGTTCTTGGCTTAGTTTTCGGTGCCAGTCTTAAGCTCCCTTCTTTGAAAAAAGGTTCAATTCCAATCAGAAAAGTGGTTGGTCACATCCATAAAAATCATGCCACTACTTCTTCAATGCAGTTATCTTGCCAGGCTGACCATGGTTCACAGCTGGGCAAGGCTGGTGATGATTTCTGTCTTCCAGGCACCAGTATAACACCTTCCAGCACTGTGGAAACTCGCCAGTAGAGAGGAATCTTTTAAGTTAGTATTGGCTTGATTTTTCTATGTTCTGTGACTAAAGAGTGTAGTGTCTTTTATCAGTACAGTGTGACCATAGGTCCTGCTGGGAAACCAAGAAAAATGGCCATAGCTTGTATTGCGTGTGGAGACAATTCTGGAATCCAACAACTCAAAGGGAGTATTGCACTTAACACTGGGTATTTTGTTTGATGAATTACGGCTTCCTTGAAGAATTGCAGTGCCCTGTAGGATAACCTCACTTAAGCTCTTTTGAATATATATTTTAGGAATCTCACCCACTAAGTGCCCCATCATCCCCTCTTTTCCCATTTTTACCACTTGTGCTCTACTATTTCCCCTTCCTTAAGATCTTTTTCCCTTCCTCACTCCCAGTGATCTTTGTCTAGTTTCCTGCACTCCATGACTCCACTCCAGCTAGGAAGTTTATGGCTGTTGGAGAAGGAGGAGACATGTTTGTCAATGGGAGGTCCCCTAGTAGGTTATCCATTGCCGTGGATATCACTCTGTATAAATAAAACACTGATTGGCCAGTAGCCAGGCAGCAAGTATAGGCAGGACAAGCAGAGAAGAGAATTCTGGGAACAGGAAGGCTGAGTCAGGAGACACTGCCAACCACCACCATGAGTACCAACATGTAAGATACTGGTAAGCCACAAACCATGTGGCAAGGTATTGATTTATAAAAATGGGTTAATTTAAGATGTAAGAACTAGAGAGCTAGAAGCCTGAGCCATTAGGCCAAACAATTTAAATAATATTAGAGTCTGTGTGTTTATTTTATAAGTGGGCTTCAGGACTGCCAGAGCTTGATGGGAGCTAGAGAGAAACCATTCAGCTACAGTCCATGTTCCTGCAGATGACCCTGCAGGTAGAAGTAGCAGTGACTGGAGTAAGTGGAATATGAAGGGTGTCAGGAGGAATGGGAAGAGGATAGTGACAAACGAAAATTATCAAAATACATTGTAAACTTGTATGATAATCTCAATAATAAATTAAATTATAAAAAATAAAGGTAAGTGGTAGTTACTCCAGGTTATAGTCTCGCATCTGAAGAGTTGGAGCTTGGAACCACAGATGAGAGAGAGTAGTGCCTGACTGCATTTTAAATACCCACCCTCATGCCCCAAAATAAGTTTAGCTCTCATCCCTCATTAAAGAAACTTCTCTTTACAGTAGATAGAGACGGATACAGAAAACCACAACCGGCCAAAATACAGGAAACAGGTGATTGTAGGGTGCCTAGCCCCAATTGATACGTTTACAATACAACCTGCAACTAAGGGTCAGGGAACATCTCAGAAGAGGAGGAATAAGGATTCTAAAAGCCAGGGAACCAAGAAAACTCCTGTGATATTATGTCTCCTAGAAATGACAGTGTCACCTATGATACCTCAACAATATATATACCTCCCTAACCAAGACTTGAAGACATACAACACTGGTTAACCTGCTAACATGGGAGGGGGAAATAAACAAAGAACCATGGGCAGCTAAGATATCCTTTAGTGGAAGAAATAGTCTCCCCCTGGAATGAGCCTTCAAATTGTTTATACAATACCATGTATTCAGCTCTGAAATCATATGTGTACAAGTAATACTAAAAGGACTGAATAGGTTGTATGATATAGATAGGTAGGTAGGAGTGTGTGCATGTGTGTGTGTGTGTGTGAGAGAGAGAGAGAGAGAGAGAGACAGACACAGAGACAGAGAGAGACAGAGACTAAGGAAAAAAGCATCCATGATTTCAAGCAAGGTGGGATTCACAAGAGTTGTGAGAGGGGAAAAAAGAAAGAAGTAAGTGATATAATTATATTTTCATTAAAAACATTAAAATTAACAAAAATAAAACATATAAAGCAACAGAAAAGTACAAGGAAAGAGAGGTTTTCTATTTAAGAGAACAACAAATTCTGTTTTAGTAGACAAGTTCATTAAAAAGAAACCATATGCTTATTAGCTAGATTTTTAATTATTAATGTAATTTGACAAAAGTCCAGATGAAGTACCATAGTCTTATAGAACTGTTAGTAGAAATATAAATAGGAAAATCACCACAGCTTTCAGTTGGTCTGTGGGATGTCACTTTTCATATGAAAGAGACGTAGAGAAATTAACATGATTAACATGATTGCATGTGCTCTATGCTGTGACTATGCCAAGACTTGAAATAACAACTCAGAAGTAACAATGTGGTCTGGCATCATGATACTGGCTTTTAAGTACCATTCTCCTACCATAGGAGCCAGATCATGGTTGGAGGGGTGGTTTTCAGGACTATGTCATAGAAATAAAAGTTGAAAATAGAATACTTAATGATTACTTTAGGGTTCCATAAAATGAACAATTATTGAGTCACTGAGATGGTTCAACAGGTAAAGATGCTTGCCACCAAGCCTAATGTTTGATCACTGTGACCCACACAGGAGAAGGAGAGACTCCCAGGAAGTGTTCTCTGAGCTCCACTGAGTATTATGGCACACACGTACCCGTGTCCCCTACACACAAAGTCACATGTATATAAATATTAGGGAAATGTGTCAGTTATTTTTAAAAGAAGAATACCAATTCAAAGTGTTAAAAATCATAGAAGAAACAAATTCAACATAGGCAGATGCCACAGGAACCAACGCAAATAACTTGCATACAAATACTATAAAATCCATATATACTTATGATCTTAACTATAAAATGTTCATTTTGGAAAATATACAATTAATACAATAAAACATTAATATTTTGAAGTACTCTATAAATACGTAAAATGTTCATGAGAACTACAACCAGTGTGAGGAAACCTGAAGCTACACAAGCTATTTGCATATATTTAAAGCTTCTTTCTCAGGATAAAATGTTCAATAAAGAGAAAAAAGTGTATTTACTCTCAAGAAAACTGGTGGCATCATCTTGATTTAGAATCCCTGGAACGACATTGGAATCGTGTGGCTACCTCATGATCCTTATATATGTCCCCTTAATGCGATTCCAAACACTTGCACAATGTCCCTTTTGCAGAAATACTGCCCAGAATGCCTCTTTTCATTCTAAATGTGAGAAAGTATTAGGTACAGCCAAACTGAGAAAAATTTAGTATGCAACTTCCACTCATCAAGTCACAAAAATAAAACATCCTGGAGAGTTGTCCCATACTAAAGGGGAAGGAGAAGATTTAAAACCTAAATTGTCTGTTCAGGCTGTCATAGTTAGGGTTACTATTGATGTGGTGTAATACTATGACCAAAGCAAGTTGGGTAGAAAGGGTTTATTTGGCTTACACTTCCATATCACTAATCACCATAGAAGAAAGTCAGGGCAGGAACTCAAACAGGGCAGGAGCTGATGAAAACCATGGAGAAGTGCTGCTTACTGACTTGCTTCTCATGGCTCGTTCAACCTGCTTTCTTATAGAACCCAGGACCACCAGCCCAGGGTTGGCACCACCCACAATAGGCTGGGCCTTTACTATGAATTACAAATGAAGAAAATGCTCCACAGGCATCATTGCTTATAGCCTGATCTTCTAGAAGCATTTTCTCAACTGAAATTCCCACCTCTCAGGTTATGATAGATTGTATCAAGTTGACATAAAACTAGTCACCACATAGGCTTGACTGGATTATAGAAAAGTAAACAGAAAAAAAATCATAGAAACTCAATCAAACATAAACAATGTCCTGTTTTGTGCCACTGTTACTATCCCAATTTTTGTTTTGTTTTGTTGTTTTCAATAATTATTGCACAGGAATGTCCCAATTCAGGCAGATAGGAGAAAGGGAAGAAAACTCTGCTAATTTTGCGTCTTTCCACTATGATGTTAGTTACTTTGAATGACATTACTAAAATTGAGTTTGAAAACTATCTTAGTTGATTTTCAGATGTTCTCTATTGCAACCTCAATATAGGCAGAGTATTGGATGAAAGATCTAGTTCAAGGCAGCAATGAAATAAGCAAGCCCCCTGGCTTTGGCAAACTTCATGTTACAATGATGAGAAAACACATTCAACCTACATGAATTCATAAACAACAACAATAACAAAACCCTGAAATATCCAAAATCTCTCTTTTACACCACACTCACACTGGGAAATAACAGTATGTTAAAATAAATTTTTGCTTTGACCTCTTGCTCTTCACCATTTGCTTTGCCTTCTGCTTATTTGGGTGGCTTCTAGGAAAAAGAATCTTGGGGAACATAGTGTATTCATGGAGCAAAAAGTTTCACAGGAGAGTTACAGTTGGCCATTTTCAACACCAAATAAATTCTTCCAAGCATAATTAGAAGGCAGACCTACAAAGGTACAACTCAGAGGATGAGAAAATTTGTTTCCAATGAGGGTAGGAATTGGACCTGTGTGGATTGCCCACCAAAATCCTTGCAGGAGAGACCTCTGAGAATCCTTTGCAACCCATGTGGTTATGGCTAACAAGGTTTGAGAACTATTTATGCAGAGAAACTTTTAGAACATGAGAATGGAAAGAGGGAGCTGAACAGAGGATTTCTTGGCTGTGTGAGTCTTCACTTCCTTAATGGAATAATAATACATGCTCTATCCCCCTGGGGATGATGGGAATGAGCAAATTTGTGATTATAAAATATCCCACAGTTTGAGAGTGGTATTTTGTTTTCAGTTGTCTTATTGGCAAGTGTAGTACTTGAAGTTGAATCAGCTGAGTTTTGTTTGTTGTTGCTGCTGTTGTTGTTGTTGTTGTTTTTCTAAGACATGTATGGGAGAATGAGATAAAAGAAATACAGAAAATGTGCAAATGAGAAAAAAAGGAAAATATCTGAAACTGTGAATCTACTTGCTCAAGCATAAGAATGCTTATTTTGCTCTTGAGGGTAGAAGTTAAGCTTGAATAGCAGAGGCTAACTATCTCCACAGGTAGAGGGAAGACTGAAAAATGGCAGAAGTTAGGCTGGGGTGGAAATGGAAAATGCATACAAATAGACCAATCTGTGAAAACATATTTATGTCTGAGGCAAACACATAGAAAGGATAAGGGGGAAGCTCATCAGAGATGCATAGTCACTGTAGTTTAATATTTACAAAAAGAAAAAAAAAAGGATTCCTTTAGAATTTTCAAATATATTTTGAGTTATGAGTCCTGTAATGTTTATATGACATTCTAACCCATATCAATTTTTAAAAGCATTTACATTATATATTGGGCTTCCTGCATTCATACTAATCATCAAGGAAAAAAAACTTGAAAAATACATGTACGTGATAGCACAAGGATTGATGTGAATACAGTAGTCATCAGGTAGGTAGAGAAATACATGTCAAGCATTTAGAATAATGATTAACATTTTGTAATGAGCAATGAAAAACACCTCAGGGGTCCAAGAGACCACAACTTCATCAAAAGGTCTGAAGAGCTGGGAAATGCTTTGGTGTTCTAAGATGTATTAACTTTGAATCAGTAATATCTGTGAGGGTTTTGAAACTACTTCCTATAGTAGAATCTGGCTTTTTTACTAAAGAAAACACACTTTCAGGAAATTTGATTGATGGAAACAAATATTCTCAGATTTATTTTTATCTTTGTAAATATCTATTTTTTTTATTATGTGCATATACTTACACCAGAGCTGGAGTTTGCCAATGCACGTGCAGTCAAATCCCCTGGAGCTGGACTTAAACAGACTGTGGGCTGTTCCTCAGGTGCTGGGAACTGAACTTGGGTACTTTGCAGGAGCTGTACATATGCTGTGGGATGTTCTGTATGTTAAATGTGTTGCTCTGATTGGTTAATAAATAAAACACTGGTTGGCCAATAGCCAGGCAGGAAGTGTAGGTGGGACAAGGAGAGAAGAGAATTCTGGGAACAGGAAGGTTGAAACAGAGAGACACTGCCAGCCACCATCACGAGAAGATGTTAAGATACCGGTAAGTCACGAGCCACGTGGCAACTTATAGACTAATAGATATGGGTTAATTTAAGATATAAGAACTAGGTAACAAGAAGCCTGCTGCAGCCATACAGTTTGTAAGCAACATAAGTCTCTGTGTGTTTACTCGGTTGGGTCTAAGTGGCTGCAGGACTGGCAGGTGAAAGAGATTTGTCCTGACCATGTACCAGGCAGTACTGGAGGAAAACTCTAGCTACACACATACTTTTAACTACTGAGCCATTTCTTCAGCCACAGAATTATATTTTTTGATTAATAAAAATTGTCATGTATGTATACTGTATTTACATCATTTCCCCTTTCTTATCCTCTTTCTGATCTCCCATGTCTCCCTGCTTCCTCTCAAATTCATGCCTCTTTTTCTTTAATTATTTTGGAACACACACACACACACACACATACACACACAAAAATTCTGCTGACTCCATGTAGTATTGCTCAAATATATACATTTTTAGGACTGCCTATATTAGATAACTGTAGCTAGAGTTTTCCTGCCTGGCCCACAGTCAGGACAAATCTCTGTCACCCGCCAGTTCCACAGCCGCTCAGATCCAACCAAGTAAACACAGAGACTTATATTGCTTACAAAATGTATGGCCGTGGCAGGCTTCTTGCTAACTTTTCTTATATCTTAAATTAATCCATTTCTACAAATCTATAACTTGCCACGTGGCTCGTGGCTTACCGGCATCTTCACATGCTGCTTGTCATGGCGGTGGCTGACAGTGTCTCCCTTTGCCTTCCTGTTCTCTCAATTCTCCTCTCTGTTAGTCCCGCTTATACTTCCTGCCTGGCTACTGGCCAATCAGTGTTTTAGTTATTGACCAATCAGAGCAACACATTTGACATACAGACCATCCCACAGCAGATAACCAATAGACATCTCATCCTGGGGAAGACTGATTAATTGCCTATAGCTCTTCATGTTGGAATGGAGTTTGGTGGGATTTCCCCCATCAGACATACATGCAGGCAAAACACCCATATACATGAAATTATTTTTAAATTAAAACAAATCTTCAAGTTGTAACCATATATGTATATATATTATTGTGTACATATTTGTTATTAAGGAAGAGATCATAATGAAGATGGGTTAAAACTAAACTTTAGTGTTAGAAACTATAGCCAAGTTGCTGAAAAAAATCAAAAAGGAGGAAAACAGCAAACTCAAAACTGGAAATAACAACATGATTAGAAATGAAATATTAGGACGCAGAGCATAAATGTAGGAATTTAGAGATAGAGGTGAAAGTATAGTTACATATGAATAATTATCAGCAATGATAGCTTGGAACCTCTTTGCTAATAGACACAACCTACTCAGAACACGATGCAGGAATGCCTTGAAAGTAAAAGGATGCTCATCAGAGGAGCCTCCATCTATTCAAACTTGGGCAACATCAGGCACTCAGACAAGCTCACATTCGAGTGTTGCACTGCTCAGTCACCTAAGGGAGGGAGACTTTGTGACTGTATGCTCCACAAAACAAATAAATCAAGGAAAATGAAGACATCAGATATAGGAAAGAGGAAACTTTCCTCAAGGTGGAGATAAAGGGAGCTGGGATGAAGATGAGACAGGAATGAGGAATCTGACCCAAAAATGCACCTGGTCCAGATGGCAGGAGGGGCTCAGATGGCTCCAACAAGGCATCTCTGGGGAAAACAGTTGACCAAGCAGGCTGTCTGACAGAAGGTAAAGTTCGTTTTCAGAGTTAATGAAAGAGACAGGAGAACAGAATGAGAGAATGAGTAAAGTAATGTATTAAGCTCCATAACATTATGCAATACATAAGATGTAGCTTATATAATTAAAAGCTCAGCACCATGTAGTTAAAACCATGAGAACACCGTACATAGATATTTTAAAATAGCAAACTTTGGGAAATTGGAGAACACAACAGAAGTCTCATGTATCAGGGGATGCTGCATATGTTTATTTTTTTAAGCTATTTTGAAGCAGATAACAAAAGGTTACTTAAAATATTGAAGATAGGTGCCTGTTGTGACTAACTCCTTGGAAGCAGGAAGAGAGATAATTAGGTTTTGCCCTATGTTAATTACCAATACTTAAAGTTTAAGCACAGGCAAGAAACAGCTTTATAAAACATCATATTTAGTAAAATTATAACAAATGTACTTAAAATTAAATTCAATAAATAATATCATATCTCAACAAAACTATGTTAAATAAGTTGACATTTGTTTTACTAATGGGAATATGACTAACAATTTCATGAATACTTTGTACTCCTCCTCCACACCACAAGTTCATTACCTTCTTGTGGTTTTTAGTGTCTTGAGAAGATGTGCTAATGTAGTTGATACTCACTACTAATTTGACATGAAGAGTGAAACTATTATATTCCTTGGTCTATATTTAGTTGTATTTGCATATCTCTCTCTCTCTCTCTCTCTCTCTCTCTCTCTCTCTCTCTCTCTCT